>SJYX01022246.1:851507-994993 GCA_006410675.1 Oreotragus oreotragus
ATAATGATAATACCAATGTTATTATAAAACATTGACTTATTTTTGGTCCCTCTTCAAAGCTTTGTACTTAAACAGATTTCTAAAGCAAGAAAGAAAAGGATGATAAAATAAAAGTTGATTCAAAGGTCAGTATAATGTAAATAACAATGCTTTCTGAAGATCCCAAGTTTAGAAAAAAAGTCATGAAAAGAAATTGCTTCTTGAATATTGCATAGTTAATCACAATCTGGTGCCTGAAGGTCTCCTATAGTGAAATGCCAGCTATCAGGATAAAAACTCAAAGATGTTTTCAAAAATTCATTTTTCAAACATCTGATTTCAAACAAGACAAAGATATTCCCCAATCATTCTGAGAGTAGGCATCATGTTAAGTCATGAATGGTCTGAATTAATGTCTTCTTTAACGATGACAGGACCTATTGCTCATTTCTGGTTCTATCACCTAAAATCAAAGAGGTAAATGGAAATTGTCAAGCTTCTTTTATTTCAACTCAGCCAATATGACCATATAACAAAGCAGATTTGCAGTGACAAGAGAAGAAATGACCTCCATGCATGGTTGGACTGTTGATACAGCACTTTGGACTGGGAAGTGGAGAAAGGAGGGACAAGAGCGCTCCAAGACCATGTTTATTTCAGCTACAATTTATCAATTACCAAGCCACTGGGAATTCCAGGATTATAATACATTATACAGTAGAAAGATGTCAAGGGGCAGAGGCCTTGGTAGAAAATGTTTCAGGCTATTCATTTTGAATATGTGCTCTGCACAGCATTATACAGAGCCTGCCAGAGCCTGGGCACCTGGAGAGAGGTGTGGGTGGAAACAGCTGCCGGTGGGGAATCATTCACTGAACACATATCACACAAATTAGCTAAATGCTACCAAGCCAAGAAATTAATGTAAACACCAATCATAGGATTAACTACACAACATTTGGATGCAAAATCAACAGGAAGATGATGGTATGGCTTCCGAAAGTAGGTATACTTGCCCTTAAAGAAACCAGATTGAACAGGAAGAAAGGGCAGGATCAAGAGCAGAAGACAGGAAAGAGAAGGAAAGAGAAAGAAAACAAAGATGACAAAGGAACAAAATAAATGGAGGAAAGAAAGAAACGGTGATCTTTAGCAGATGTACTGCATATCTGTTACAATATCATGCATTGGTATCTAGGGGAATTCAGGGTTTATGTGAAATATTGAAATTTGCCTCAAAGTCTGAAGATGCTGAGTCTAAATCATCTCCCATGCAGCTCCCTTATGGGAAGAAAGCCCCAGAAAAGTTACGAAGAGAGGCCAAGCCTGGCTTGTCTCTCTCTTCCTTGGGTGTGAATGGACAGGAAAAGTGTCCTTGTGGCCAGTGGGTCACTGTTGATTACAGTGAAAGCTGTTGGAATGAATCAGTTTAAAATCCAAGAATCAACTGTCTTGTTTGCTGGCTATTATATACCTAGTCATGCCAACTGAGTGCCTTTCCAGGTCCATCATGGCCCTCATCTTCCCCTTATCATGACAGGGCTTCTTACTAACTTTTAAACAATTAAATGCCTGACGCTAAATCATGGAATGGGGTCTCATGTGGTTCTAGTCACATGAGGCTCTATATGGATGCCAGTTTTAACATCAAACAGTTCATAATCCAGTTTTACCACTTATTATCTCTATTAACCAGGCCAGGTTGCCTGCCCTTTCTGAGGTTTGTTTTTTTCCTGGGTAGGAACATGAATCTCAGAGGTGCCCCTGTGGTTCTCATATGCTACAACCATCTTTAATCATTCTCCTTCCTTAATACGGATGGAATACTCTTAATTGGTAAGAGACATAGGTTTGATCCCTAGGTCAGGAAGATCCCCTGGAATGGGAAATGGCAACCCACTCCAGTATTCTTGCCTGGAGAATCCCATGGACGGAGGAGCCTGGCAGGCTCCAGTCTATAAGGTTGCACTGAGTTGGACATGACTGAAGCGGCTCTGCACCTAGAAAGGGGCCTCCTTTTGTTTACAGGTCCTCACAAAAATGGCGGGAAGGGCCAGAGTCAGGGCCAGGAATTAAGAAAGGCCTTAAAAAATAAATCAGTGGGAAAATGTTTGCTAATCATATATCTGATAAGGCGTTAACTTCCAGGATAAAGAACTCACAACTCAACACATAAAACCAAATAGATTTAAAAACAGGCAAAAGATTTGAAAAGACATTTCTCCAAGGATTATATGCAAATATCTAACAAGCATATGAAGAGATATTCAATGTCACTAATCACTAGGGAAATGCAAAACAAACTTCAATCTAATATCACCTTATATCCATTTGAATGAACACTATTTTTAAAAAAAACAAATAGAAAAATAACAAGTGTCGGTAACAATGTGGAAAGATAAATGGAAGAAACATTGGTTCTTATGATACTGTCTGGGCCTGTGAATACAGATAGCTATGTAGGAAGTTGCGAATGTTGCTGCTCAGTTGCATCCAACTCTTTGCAACCCTATGGACTATAGGAAGAGCCAGGCTCCTCTGTCCATGGGGTTCCCCAGGCAAGAATGCATGAGTGGGTTGCCATTTCCTTTTCCTGAAAATCTTCCTGACCCAGGGATCAAACCCACATCTCCTGAGTCTCCTGCACTGCAAGGGGATTCTTTACTGCTGAGCCACCAGGAAAGCCCATACAGGTAGTTAATTCTGAACAAAGGAACTATTGTTTGATTGCCTAATGGCTCAAGGAGCTTGAGTTGCATTTTCTTCCATTTGAGAGTTTTTTACCAATAATTCAGTTAAGACAGAAAGCACGTTCTAAGAAGAAAGAATTGTATATGCAAAAGCTCAGAGGCCAGAAAACCAAGGTTGATCCTGTATACACAGATCTGTGAGACCAGAGTAGGTGTGAGGAATGATTTGAAGAAGCAGCTAAAAAGGTTAAGGGCCAGTGATTTCTAACCCAGCATTGCTCTGCCAGAGCTACTGTAGTAAAATGCGAATTTGACCTCAGAATTCCTCTCCCTTGATTAAAATATTTTAACATCATCCCAAAGGTTTTAGCATGAAGTTCAAACCCATTAGCTTGCCACCCAAGGCTCCTGATGACCTGCTTGCTCTCCTCTCTTTTGTATCATTTCCCACATCTCTCCCACAGGCAACCTGTGCTCCAAGTAAATAAAACTACTTATGGTTTTCCAAACATGCAAGCTGTTTCACGCCTTTGTGCCTTCATATTATATGTATTGTATCATTTAATCCTTGTGAGAGCTCTAGGAAGAGGACATTCTTGTTCTGACTTTCCAGATGGGGGAAAATAAGGAGTTTAAAGAATCTGATACTTTGGCCACTGAATAAAGATCCAATACCTTGGCAACCTGATGCAAAGAACTGACTCACTGGAAAAGACACTGATGCTGGGAAAGATTGAAGGCAGGAGGTGAAGGGGATGACAGAGGATGAGATAGTTGGATGGCACCACCAACTCGATGGACAGGAGTTTGAGCAGGCTTCGGGAGTTGGTGATGGACAGGGAACCATGGTGGGCTGCATTCCTTGGGGTCACAAAGAGTCGGACTGGACACAACTGAGCAACTGGACTGAACCGAACTGAAAGAGTCTGAGGGAAGTCAAAAGCCATACAGTTGGTCGGAAGGAAAGCTGGGATTAGGACACATCTGTCTGACACTCTTTAAAGTTCTCACTCTTTCTTCTCTATCATTACTCATCCCAATTCTTTTGACTTCTGGTCCGTGCATCTGTATATTTCACAGCTTTGTCTTTCAATGGAATAAATTCAATTTCAGAATATCAGGGGTGGGGACTGAAGAGATGCTTATTGTTAGGACCAAATTGGAGCCATAACAGGCTCCAAGGGGCAAGCTAGGCCTGCATTTTGGTCACTGAGAATTCCTGCTGGTGGTATAGCTTGACCAATCAGAAAAATCCCTGTAGTCCCGGCCTGAGCCAATCAAGAAAACCCCGCCCGCGTCAGACCCCAGCCAATTCAGATAGGGATGCAAGATTTGAAAATCCCGCGAACGCACGGCTTAGCCAATCATCACCCGCCAGCTATGCTGTTACTGAAACAAAGAACCGCCTGTATAAAAGTAGTTGTGATTCAGAGCTCTGGGTCTTGTCAAGACTCCACTGCGTTGGATGAGACCTGAGCCCTAGCTCGAGCTAGCAATAAACCCCTATATGCTTTTGCATTGCCGTGGACATCTTATTTCTCTCGGTCTTGGGGACTTGGACTTCGGGCATAACACTTATTAATCCAGTCAAGCCACATTTTGCCACTAAAACAACATACTTTGTATTTTCTTCATCTAGTCTACAAACACTTCTGAGCATCTCCTTCATGCTAGGGCCTGGGCCAGGGAAGAACAAAGCCAGCCACAATCCCTGGATTGACAGTGATTAGAGTAATCTATTTCTTTAACCAGGTTCTAATTTTGAAGGTTTCCTTCCTGGCTTCGTGTGAGAATAAATGCCTCTTGCTTTCTTATACACACATGGAACTTCATTACTGCTGCTGCTAAGGAAATAGCACATGCATTATTTTCAACCAGTACTGCTCATGAGTTATAGCAGAGATTAATTGATCAGTTAAATGGGATACGGTGGAGAATAGGCTGGAAATAAATCAATGAAGGAAACTGTGCCGTGTCTCATATAGTTGGGATCAATTGTGTTACAGCTCACTCAGCCAGGCTCCAGATTGCAAAGCAGCCTGCTCGGAAGGGGTCATGAACAGGGCAAATCACTGATTTAATTACATACGAAATTTTCATTGCCTTATTTTTATTCCATATCTCACCAAAGTGAACAACATTTCTAAATGCAGCAATTCTACAGGATCACAAACTAGAAATGCCTTCCTTTCTTCTGACTGGGACAAAACTGACCATCACTTAACAGGCTCTTTGTATGAAATATGCAAAAACTAATAGAGAAAGAACATATTTTAAAAGTGAAAAAGAAAGAAAGAACATACACCACAAAGTGGGAACCAAGAATCCATTGAAAAATAAAAAAGCAGTTTTATTTTAAGGTCCAATCTTTAATGCTATTGTGTGTCCAACCCTTTGTGACTCTATGGACTATAGCCCACCAGGCTCCTCTGTCCATGGGATTCTCTAGGCAAGAATACTGGAATGGGTTGCCATGCCCTCCTCCAGGGGATCTTCCAGACCTAGGGGTTGAACCCACATCTCTAATGTCTCCTGCATTGCCAGGAAGGTTCTTTACCACTAGCACCACCTGGGAAGCCCAATAATTATTTAATAAATCTTATTTGTTTTTAAAAAAAAAGGCTACTGGAGTTACGGCAACCAAAACATTGTAATAAGAAAATAAGAAAAGGTTGTTGAAAAATGAAAAATTAAAAGGGAAATTTCCAATATCAAAAAGTCCCATGTTTTGTAAATGTGTAAAAGTGGATCAGTCCTTTTACCCCCTAAAAGAGTTAAACTGGGTTCAAGAAGTTGAAAGCTGGCCACAAGCCCAGTTCATCTGAGTGCAGAGAGATTAGAGAGTCATGGGAGGGAAACTGAGCAGCTGCCCCATAACCCATGGATAAATGATGCTTGCTGTCCCTTGGGGTCTGCAGAAGTGAGTGGATGTGGTGTCCAGAAAAGATCGCTTGGGCAGGTGACCCACACACAGCTGCTACTTGTGGTCAGGGGCTTTTTCTGCCATGAGAATGTCAGGCTAGGCAGTGGACATTCTGTGAGCAGAAAAAGCCATTACTCCACCCAGGAAAACAATTTTTTCCCCTAACTTCAGTGGCTATCAAAAATCAACCTGTTTTTCTTGTGCTATATCCTGGACCCATAAAACAGTTATAGGATCTCAAAAAGCCTGTATTGCAGGTGGACGTTTTGTTACAACCAACTGGCTAGAAGCAAGGATGACTTTAAAAGATTAATATTTTTAAAGGCTCTCAAGTTCAAAGATTAAGAAAATATAAAATGTGACTGAGAGGTATCTCCTTCTGTGTTGTATACGTTAATCATGCTTATTCAGTAAGTCACACTCTAAATGCAGGATACAAAAACTTGAAATATAATTCTTATTTCCTTTAAAATTACATGAAATTTCCTCTTACTGACACAGACAAGTAAAACAGAAATAGGCATAACTGATGGAAGACAACCCTTAACATCCAGGTTAATCCCTTGGCATGGATTAGATTATTAAAGGCTCAAATGACAACTAATCTCAAAGCTTTACATATATATTAGAGATTTAATTTGACTAAGCTTAATGATTACTTGAGTGTTAACCAGAGCAACTTAAGACGCAAGGAAACTCATGCAAAGTTCTGTTTAAGAACACAGTCTAACCTGCAATGGAGAATTAACTAAAACACAAAACAACAAAGAAAATCCTTATAATGAACATGAAATATGTTCATTATAGATTTAAAATGTGTGATAGATAAAGACAAAAAAAATTTTTTTTTAATCTATGGGGGAAAATGAATAGTTAACACACAAAAAAGTTAGGGATAAGATGGTACCTTGAGAACTAGAATTGTATGACTGGTATCTCAAAATCCCTCTGATACTGGCTGTGTCTTAGTCATGATAGCTGTTTGCCACTTTTGGAGGGGTAGTTAATTCTAGTCTAAACCTCCTCTGCTAATTTGATAGAGTGACTATGCCAATATTGACACAGCCAGGTGGGGGATAAAAGTCATGAAGCTGTGATTTCCTGACTACCAGGTGTCATGCTCTTTTCATGATAGTAACTACTATACTGTATACAAAGAACTGGATTTCATCACTAAGAAGTAAGCCACGGGGTTCCTTGAAGACAAGTTCATCTACGATATTTCCTTTGCTCTTTTTCACGGGGAAGAGACAAAAGGGTGGAGCCCTGCATGGTGATTCATAAGTATTTTCCAGTTTCACAAGTATAGGATATATTTGTCTCTTCAAGCAGAAGTAGAATTCCTTATTTTTCCCTTACTTGTCTCCAAAAGCCATCATAATGCAGTTTTTGAAGACGGTGGGAAGCAGCATAGGGTACTGGTTAAGAGGTTAGACTTCCTGGAGATCTAACTTCAGCTACATCACCAATTAACCAACTGACCTTGAGTAAGTTACTCAAGCTCTCTTTGCCTCAGTAGGTCCAACTTTAAAACAGCTAAAATACTACTATCTATCTCATCAGGTTATTGTGAAGATTAGATGAACTATTCATGAACCTCTTAGAACAATACCTGGCAAGTGGTAAGCATTATATATGTGCTAAGTTAAAATAAAATGTTTACTGAATGATCAAATGTTTCTTTGCACTTTTACTAATTAATATGATTCAACAATTGATAACCAATACTTGGTTTGGGAATTTGCTAAACCTCTCTTATTATTTGAGATAAGCCAGTTGATAAACAACAGGTATGACAGTCCATAGGATCGCTAACAGTTGGACAGACTGAGCGACTTCACTTTCACTTTTCTCTTTCATGCATTGGAGAAGGAAATGGCAACCCACTCCAGTGTTCTTGACTGGAGAATCCCAGGGATGGGGGAGCCTGGTGGGCTGCTGTCTATGGGGTCACACAGAGTCGGACACGACTGAAGTGACTTAGCGGCAGCATGACACATATACTTATCTTGTAAGGGCCTCCACAGTCATTTATTACTTGCTGAAAAACTCAAGTCAGCGAAGAGAGAAACAAAACATCTAAACCTCATTAAAGTTTCATCTTCTTTTAAATCCAGGAAGACAAACAGGTTACCAGAGGAATTTCCTTTCCCCTGTAAGGCTTATTTCTGTATTTGAACAAAACTGCTAAAGTGAGTTACATGGGATTTCCTAAATGGCCAAAGGCACAGTGGTGGGGTTTAGAGGATAAAGCAAAGTTATCAGCATTGATATGAATTTCAATGCCTGAGATGAAGCTGGTATACTCTAACAATTAGACTCTTATCATACAGTATCTTACAATGTTTCTGTATCAACATTGAAAAATAAAAGTGATTATCGATTTATTAAAAATACAAGTGAGAAGACAACTTGGAGAAAGTTATCCTCTTAAAAACATACCAAGGGGGGCGGGGGGGAAAAACAACATACCAATGATTATCTGGCATGGAAGGTGAAATAAGTGACCAAAAAATGGTCACACTTTCCCATCTCTGTATATATATCCTTTATGATATGATTTTGTCATGCTGCCCATCAAGATATAAGGTCTATTTCCAACTCCATGAATCTACGGAATAACAGACCACCTGAACTGCCTCCTGAGAAAACTGTATGCAGGTCAGGAAACAACAGTTAGCCCTGGACATGGAACAACTGACTGGTTCCAAATATGGAAAGGAGTACGTCAAGGCTGTATATTGTCACCCTGCTTATTTAACTTAAAATGCAGAGTACATCATGTGAAATGCCAGGCTGGATGAAACACAAGCTGGAATCAAGTTTGCCAGGAGAAATATCAACCTCAGATATGCAGATGACATCACTCTCTTGGGAGAAAGTAAAGAGGAACTAAAGAGCCTCTTGATGAGAGTAAAAAGCTGGCTTAAAACTCAACATTCAGAAAACTAAGATCATGGCATCCAGCCCCATCATTTCATGGCAAACAGATGGGGAAACGATGGAAACAGTGAGAGACTTTATTTTGGGGGGCTCCAAAATCACTTCAGATGGTGACTGCAGCCATGAAATTAAAAGATGCTTGCTCCTTGAAAGAAAAGCTATGACCCACCTAGACAGCAATATTAATAAGCAGAGTCATCACTTTGCCAACAAAGGTCTGTCTAGTCAAAGATATGGTTTTATCAGTAGTCATGCATGGATGTGAGAATTGGACTATAAAGAAAGCTGAGTGCTGAAGAATTGATGCTTTTGAACTGTGGTGTTGGAGAAGACTCTTGAGAGTCCTTTGGACTGCAAGGAGATCCAACCCGTCCATCCTAAAGGAAATCAGTCCTGAATATTCATTGGAAGGACTGATGCTGAAGCTGAAACTCCAATAATTTGGCCACTTGATGCAAAGAACTTACGGGAAAAGACCCTGATGCTGAGAAAGATTAAAGGCGGGAGGAGAAGAGGACGCCAGAGGATGAGATATTTGGATGGCATCACCGACTTGACGGACATGAGTTTGAATAAGCTCCGGCAGTTGATGATGGACAGGGAAGCCTGGTGTGCTGCAGTCCATGGGGGTCACAGAGTCAGACATGGCTGAGTGACTGAACTGAACTGAATCTAGGCTGGTCTTGTGACCTTCTTTGACTCATAAAATGCAGAAGAAATAGTCATGGGGGTTCTAAGTCTTGGACTAGCTAGGCCTTATAGCTTCAGTTCTCACTTTCTTGCATCACCATGGGAAGAAGTCTGGTCTAGCTCACTGAAGGATGAAAGGCCACTTGGAGCAGATATGATTCATCTCACCAGAAGCCCTCTAAACTAGACAGCTGACCACTAACACCAACCACCTGCAGTATGACTGAGAGCACCTTAGACAGCTGTCAGACAACTACAGCCACACACATGACCCTTAACCAGAACAGCATGAGAAACATCCAGGCCAAATCACTGGTCCACAGAATTGTGAGCATACAAAATGTTTGTCATTTGAAGTCACTGAAAGTCTGGGAGAGTTTGTTATACTGCAACAGATAACTGATAGAGATGGTTTTCAAAGTCCTTAACAGGAAGTTAACCTAAGGAACTATAGAGATTCAAAAGAAGGCAAAGAAGGAAAAGCATGCAAAACACTTCTACTATTTCTAACGTATGGATGTTTCATACAGAATATTTTCAAAATTTAAAATTAAATTTGAGAATGCCTGGCTCTCCATGTGAATGTGATTGGTTTTGTTTGATTTGTGTGACCTGAGATGACAAAGTAAAAGATCAAATAAAAGATCTGGCTCATATTCCAAAATCTAGATGGTATTTTGGGAGTATATTTTAAGAAAATTATATTAGATTGATTATGCTTTATGAGAATAGTTGTAAGTCATATTTAGGAAGAGGGATCTACTTAGCATAGCTCTTAAGGGACCGGGCCAGATACATGCAGAGATCTGTAGAACTTTGTCCCACAATCCTCAACACACATTTCCTTCGAAATAGAGGCAAATCAAGCTCAATGTACATCTCCTTTCCTCTTGATTTCCCTCCTTTTTGTCCTCTCTTCTGCCTACTTCTTCTTCCTACTAATGGTTACTCTGCTGGCTCTGTGATATACCTACCTGGCTAGGCTAAACTACATTTCCCAGCATTCTTTTTGATGCACATTTTGGAGTCACAAGTGCAACTGTTGGGGGCTTTTGAGGGTGGAAATGATGCAGCAGTAATTTGTAGCCCACACATACTGTTGATCTGCTGATTCAATTTGTCATGAAGCAGCAGCTGGCCTGCAACTGCTCTATCTTCCTCTGGATTCTTCTTCACATCTTCTGACTCTTGACTCCTATTTAGGTCTATGACAAATGGTCCAGCAGGATACTCTTGCAACCAAGGTCAGACACAAGAATACTAGGCTCAGTTCACTGTTATGGCATTCTAGCTCACAGATAAGGGCATCAGCTTACTTCTGATCTTCCATCTTTGACTGCCTGCCCTGTAAACTTTAAGCTCCAGCCTCAGGTGCAGAGACAACAGCCTCACAGAGGCTTACAGACTGCTTAACCAGTCCCTACAACTGTGTAAGCTAAGCTCCTACAACAAATCTACTGGTTCTGCCTCTTTGATTGAACTGTGACTGGTATGGTCATTTATTTTGCCCATAATGATGCTGTCAAGGTTATCTCCAGTCATCTCACTGATAAGTCGTCCACATCTATGGAGAAAGGTAAAGAGCCCCCAAGAGGTTATAGATATGGCTTAGGAATTTAGAAGTGACAGATAATGAAGATAACAATGGAGCGATCACACACACACGGCACTTACAATGTATATGGTCCCAATACTAAAGATTAATTTTATTCAACCAAAAAATCTATGTGATAATTTCTATTATCTTGTCTTCCTTTGCACATTCAGGCACAGAAAGATTAAATTACTTGATAGTAAGTGAAAGATCAAGGGTTAAAATTGGGCATTCCTGCTCCAGAATCTATGTACTGTGTAATCTTATGTACTATTCTATGGCTTCAAATCAACCTACATCTAAGAGTTTTCATCTTTTGGGTACCCTGGGTTTTAGAAACATTTCATAATGGAAAGCTAGCTTATGACAATTCATCAGGAAACTTCAGTTCTGGTCTTAAATTCACCACTAACTAGCTGTGTAATCTTGAACAGGTCACGCTAACTCCCTTATTTGTAAAATAATCTCAGTGTTCTTTTCCTGCTCTAAAGGTTCACAACTCTAGAGTGTTAAAGTTCTGAGGATGATATTAGAAGACCTTTGAAGGAAAGCTGCTAGATATGATAAAATCAGGTAATAAAACCTGCCACTGTATATTTGATTTCCTCCTAATAGCTTTCCACCATTTTCTGTGTCAAAAATTCCTCTATAGCTCCTTACATCGTTATAATAGTAATTTTTATCCTTTGTATGTGTGAGGACCCTTGGCGTTTTCTTTTCACCCACCTTGGGTCCTCAGTGCCCACATTAAACAGTCGTGTTTTGGTGAGTTCCTCACTATTATTCATCTACTTTAATTTTCTTCAACTTATCTTACAAATATAACTATTCCCATGAAATAGATGTAAAAAAACAAAAGGATGACAGCTTTTGTGCCACAGCTTTATTCTCTTTAGATTTACTATTTTTATTATTGTTTGTTTTGTTGTTTTTTAAACTTTATATCTTTGGTGAATATTACAAAAGGTCTAATCAGGAATGTCACTTTTTAGCAAAAGTTTTCCCAAGAGTTGAAAAACCAAGAGGCAGGAATCAAGTTAGTGACAGAAAAATAATACAGAGTGTAAAAGCAATTTAAAAAATTGGACAATCGATCCAAGAATAGATGCTGATTATCTTTACAGGCCAGAGTCCAAATCAGCGACCTTCAGAATTTGGTCAAACCTGTACTGCGCCAATGGATAGAAAATAAAATGGTACCACTGCACTCACCAGAAAGGTTAAGGTGACACTGCACTTGGAAATGTAGCCACAGCTAAAAACAGAAGCCGACCATCATATGAATACCAGCTTTGCTGGTTACTTTTCTTGTGTCTGAGCCTGTGTCAGCAACGGTCTTACTTTTCTAAGGGGAGAAGTATGCTCACATGCATGTATAATGACATTCCTGGGTATGCATTCTAGAACTCATTGCTTAACAGGAACATGGTGAAAAAGAAGCTCATGAAACCCATCCCAGGGAAGTCACCATAATTCACTCTTAGCTGTCTTCTCTGCTGCTGCTGCTGCTAAGTCACTTCAGTCGTGTCCTACTCTGTGTGACCCCATAGACGGCAGCCCATCAGGCTCCCACATCCCTGGGATTCTCCAGGCAAGAATACTGGAGTGGGTTGCCATTTCCTTCTCCAATGCATGAAAGAGAAAAGTGAAAGTGAAGTCGCTCAGTCTGTCCGACTCTTAGCGACCCCATGGACTGCAGCCCACCAGGCTACTCCATCCATTGGATTTTCCAGGCAAGAGTACTGGGGTGGGGTGCCGTCACCTTCCCCGGCTGTCTTCTCTAGGAAACCATAATGGGGTATTGCAAGGGACTAAGAGGAATAAACATTAGCAGGCATAGTTCAATACCACCCATTCAGGCAAATCTTTCCTTATTATCTTTTCATTCTACCCCTCAGCCATGGACTGAATAACCCTCACTTCTATATTTTTCCATACTTTTGCTATTATACGTATCCCTGTATCATACTAGAAATGTACCGGACATCTCTCTCTCTCTCATTAGACTGTGATTGACAGAAAGAAATGTCTCTCATTCATGGATCGGTTCTTAGTATCTAGCATGGAGCCTGACATATAAGAAGTACTCAGTAAATGGGAAATAGAATTAAATGAATCCTATCATTTTATTCTTGATATCCAAATTCAATATAGGAATCCAAGTGGAAATTTTTCCAAGTATTGTAATAGTTATCAAACATTGTGTTTCTATGGAACTGATGATAACTGTCTTTAACTGCATCTAAAAAAGGTAATATCTATTCTTTTAAAATATCACAAAGGAAGTGGTAAAAGTCCCAATATGATCATGATCCCAATTAAAATTCTTCAACCCCAACGAAATAACTCTGATCTGATAAAAATGTATGAGTTGCTTTTTTTGTCACCATAATTTAAAGACTGAAAAATGGTTTTTAAGATTTACATAAACATGTGGAGGTCCAACCTCATTATGATGATTGTACCTAGAAGCCAGAGAGTTTTGAATGTTAAATATATTTTCAGAAAAAAATGCATTTTCAGAGAAGGAAAAAAAAATGAGCTACAACAATAGTTCTAATTTAACTGGAGACATTCATTGCACAATCCCCAAAGAAGAAGATGCACTGTTAAGAACATCAGCAGACTGTCTATTCATTTGGCATATTAAAATGAAAGAGGGCTCTCTGCCCAGTGGAGCCTGGCCTCTTCACTACAGGATCTTGCTTTTGAGATCTTTGAAATTGCTATTTCAAACACAATACAACAAGATTTGCTCCTGTTTAATCATGGAAGTTGAAAAACTCATATAACTTTAAGTATACTTGTTGATCTGTCCAGCCAAATCATGAGTCTTGCCCTTGGGACCAACATCTACATTATAATAGAAAATAGACATATGTACAGCCAATTATTAATTTCTTCTGGTAATGGCATGCAAAAAGTATGTAAAATCATGGATAACTGAATATGACAACAATCACTGTATGAAAAAAAAGATGTTATTAAAAAGTTAAACAATGACTCCAAATGAAAAATTAACTTTGAAAATCGAAGTTGAACAAAAAAAAAATCCTTTAAATCACTTTATTTTACTTCAACTCATTAAAGCATATAAATTCATTGCATATTTACTAAAGACAAGGACAGACAGACAAGGGTGTCAGACAAGGGTGACCATGTCTAAGAACTACAACCAAGAAATCACACATGTTACATATAATATACCATGTCATCTCTAAGCATCTCTGTGATCTAGTATGGAGGACTCTGTGGCCATCTACATAACACTGATTTCATCTTTCAGATATTAATATGTGGAAGTCACTGGATTGGTCAGTATTGATCCATTTTTCAGGGACAGCGATCCTAATTTGTCTTATCTATTGAGGGCTATATCAACTCCCTTGTCCTAGTGATTGCTCAACCTATCCCAAAGATAAACCTACTTAGTACATGACTTTCCTGTGGCCACAGGGACTGATTTAGGAAAGAGTATATAATCAAAGGTAGGTTCAGAAAGGGGAGGTTCCATAGGGACTTTCAATGGTTCAGTATTTTCAGGGACTCCTCTGAGAAATGTGTTGGGTAATGTAGTAAGTGAATGTGAAGCTCAGATCTGCTACAACCATTTATCTACCCTGAGGGAAGCCATTTTAGAACAATAATAGCACATGAAAAAGGGCAAAGGCAATAAAATTATATTTAAAAAAGGAACCTGAAACTTAATCAAATTATGGGCAGAAGTCCAGCCAATTTCTGGAATCCTTTGAAACTTACGATAGCTAGAGCTGACTTTTCTTTTACTTGCAGCCATGTGTATCCTAATTATTATAACTATGATAGAAAAAAGCTGACTGTAGATGGCTATTTCAGTAATCTGGATGAGAGATAATCAAAACACTCACTTGCACATTGGCAGGGAAAACAGAGAACAGAGGATGAGTTCAGAGGTACGTCAATAATAGAATACGTGGGTGTGACGCTCCATGGGAGGAAAAGAGAGAGGAAAAAATGGACTGTATGTTTTTACTCTTGAGATATTTAGTAATAGCTAATGCCTTGCTGTTAATCAGGAATAAGAATTCAGGCATAGGAGTTGAAGTTATGCATATAACTTCTTTACAGTTTTTATTTTCTTTTCCTAAAATGCACATGCATCAATCTTTATAATTTTAAAGGACATTGTCTATGTTGAGTTTCCCAGAAGGAGACAATGAGATGAGGATGTGTATCGAAATGATTAGAAAGTATAATATGGAGAATCCAGTAGGTGAGTGGGAAGGTGGGAATAATCAAGGAAAGAGGCAAAGCAAAGGTGTAATACTAGACAAAGTCTCATTGGAGAGAACCTGAGGTCAACTCATCAAGGTCAAGTCAGCTAGAGACTTGATTACTGGTCCTCAAGTCTTTCACTGATTAAGGGCTGCCCCTGGGAAGATGCAAATATTTCTCCTTACAGGCAGGAAAACTTGATGGCAGTCTGCCAACCAAGAGACACAGGTACTGGCTGTTATGAGCATGCATGAAAACAGCAAAGGGATTTGAGGGAATATGCATGGAAGACTGATGGTATCTGCTAGAGATATTCATGATATGAAGTCTTTATTGTTTTATTTAAATAACTATGAACACCTTCATTGCATGATTATGTCCATTCCTATTAAAAATGTTTACTTTGGGTAAAAAAACAGGACTGAATAATAATGTATTATTGGCTAGCACTGCTTACTGGGAAGAAAAATTAAAAAGTCTTACATTCTAAAATGAGTATGTTAGAAACTAGGACCACTAGATATAAAAGCTTGATGATATCTGGGGACACTAAATATGGATTACTACTTCTTGTTACAATGACAAGACTTCTGAAGTTTGGGGAGAGGAATCTTTCTTCCTGACAGCAACATGCCAGATTGTTAAGAACCTTTGCATAAACCAATGGTGGCCTGAATTATTCAACTGATATAAAATGGGTTAGTAAGTAAGTAAGTAAGTAAAGTCACTCAGTCGTATCTGACTCTTTGTGACCCCGTGGACTGCAGCCCACCAGGCTCCTCAGCCCATGGGATTCTCCAAGCAAGAATACTGGAGTGGGTTGCCATTTCCTTCTCCAGGGGATCTTCCCGACCCAGGGATCGAACCCAGGTCTCCCGCATTGGAGGCAGACGCTTTAACCTCTGAGCCACAATGGGTTAGAGAAGAATGTAAATTATCTGGCTTCAACCAATAAATTTGGGTCTGGCATCCATTATGAGTCCCCAAAGAAAATAATCCCTAGGGAGACAGAATGTCAGATTTGAGAGAATTATCCAACCAAGATAATCCCAGCACAAACTCCAATACTTCATTGTATTTGCTAAGATAAAGGGCAGACCCACTGGCACATTACATGTTGGTAAGATCCTGGCTTCCTGTTGCGGTTCAATATGGACTGGACCAGTCTATCTCATCCGTTGAGCTCTGACTCAATACGTGGATTATATACTACTATCTCCTTCTCCCAAACCAGAAAGCCCAATCACACATCTGTGTAGGTAGCTGTGTAGGTATGTCAAGATGGCATAATTTAAAGTGTACTAGGAAAGTCTTGTTTATCCTGAAATAGCTTCCTTCCATTGACCTCTCAGCCATAGAAAGTCAATCAAGATGGCATTTCAGAAATTGAGCAAAAATGCATGGGGGTGTTCAGGGATTCTTACCTCAGGGGTATGGGACTTAAAATAATCTTCAGGAGTTCTGGGATCCCATAAAATTATTTGAGAAATGTTGCATAGATATATAATGAGTGCATTTTCAAGTAAGAGAATTTAGAGCTTTCATTATATTTTCAAAGTAATCCATGACCCATGAAAGCTTAAGGTACTCAGGGATAAGTCAGGACGGGTCTATGCCTGACAGGCTACTAACTAACCAGGTGTTCTCATACTGAAACTTTTCCTTCCATCAGTTTAAGATTCATACACATCTGACAGCCCTGCCTGGTTAAAGTTTCAGCATTCCAACAGAGGCAAATGGCTTCCTTTCAAAGATTGCTAAGGAAAATGTCCAAATGCTTCTTTTGTATCTGCTTCTTATGTATCCCTCCTATAGCTAAGAGAATTGATAAACTGAAACAACATTCCTGGAGACAAAAGGAAGGGCAAAAAGAGATGGGAGAAAAGGAGCAAAGAAAGGAGGGAGGGAAATGAGGAAGGAAAGGGATGGGAAGAGGGGAAGAGAGACCAAGTATTTTCATATGACAAAGTTGTCTCTATGGAGCAAACTTGTCAGAATTGACAGAAAATGGTTGTATGAGACTCCCTTTCACTTCCTTCCAGTACAGTTACAACATTCAAGTTTTTGAAAGTTCGTTTTTCATCAATTAACTAGGGCAGGGAGGAGCGGCATTACATACATGTGTATATTCTCTTTAATATTTATGTTTCAAATTATCAAGTCATCATATTCCCCTAATGAGTGATAAAATGCAATAAGGGAAGAATTTTTATAAGCTTCCTCACATGTTTAATAGTGATATGTGGGAAAAAATGACCTTTTAAAAAACACTTAACCATTTAACTTTTGATCCCAAGTCTTTTTCCCGTGGCTTAGTATATTAAAACTAAACACATCTTGACATTATAAATTAGGAAAGGTGAGAATGCAGTCCACTATAATTAGAAGCCTTAGCTAGGCATTCTAAGGATAGATAACTACAACTATTATAATGCAGTTCATTGAAAATTTTACTGAGTTTCATTCATATATAAGTAACAGAACTGCCATTCATTAATTAGGCTTGAATTAGCAAAGTAAAAATTCCAACAACTTTGGGAATCTCTGTAGACTGAGATCAGTCTTCTTTTGAAAACTCATAGCTGTTCTTACATTAAAGAAGAGGAAGACAATATAATTAACTCAGTAAGAGAGGCAGGGAAAATCTCTTAAGTTCTTCTTTGGAAAGCTAGGACACCTAATGTCACACTCATCACCACTCCTGACCATCGACATGAAAGAGATTCTGTTGGTACCACTGCTTTAAGGGCCCATTTTCACTTACTAGGCATCTAACGTGCCAGACGTAATCACATGGGATTACTTCTGGGAAAAGATCAAACTGGAACCACCAAAGACAGAGCCCATCCCTCCCCACTCAGAAAAGACCACACCATGGATGCACTCCTAGGCTTGCAGGAGATGTTTACACTTAGAATATGTCAAATGGCAAGACATGGATTTACCATCTGTAAGTGCCATCTCCTCCCATAAGACATGAAAATGACAATGAAACTAAGTTAACTGAAAAATTACCACACTCCAAATGTTCATCAAAAGAGTCACATAATGACACACCATTGACAGGATATTATACAGCCATTAAAATGACAGTTATGAAAAGAATGTACTGTTGTGGTAGATTCTTATGATGAAATGTTAAATTTTAAAGGGTAACATGATTTTATACATATTATTTTTCAAAGATATGGATGTGTAATCATGTCACATTATAATTACGGAAAATATACAAGAAAAAAGTACTATAAGAAAACAAACCAAAATGCTAACATATAATCAAGAAGAACATATAAAAGTATTTTTAACTCTTCATTTTCATTTGTTTTATAATTATATCTATATTATAATACATTTAAATTACTTGTATACTGCTAAATACATTAATGATGGAAACAGACATAATTTCTCTATCACTTATAGTCACATATGAAATAAAATTACTTTCTGCTTCTCCATCTCAATTCTTCAACTGCTATATTAAATTTAAAGTAAAAATGTTAGAAACCAAGTTGTTAAATCTACAAACAAGACAATGGGTGAAGGTTGGCAAAGCCCAGACCCTGGTCAGGACAGAGCACATTCTCAAAAACAAAGCTGCTAATACTCATCTAGCACTTCTTACTCCCAAATCAGATAGCTGTTTCTGGTATAAAAGTAAGTACACATAATAGATAATGCAGTTCGGGGGTAAATCTTTCTATTATTGCCTTTTAGTACGATATCTCTGCTTTTTTTTTTTTTTTTTTTTCAAACTTGCCTAGGCAAGCTTCCTACCATTCTCTGGCATCTTGTTCTGATTTTCCTTTGGTAAACCACTCTTTTTTCATTCATGATCCACAGTTTTAGGTAAAGCTGCCAACTCATTAGAAAATATCCTGATGCTGGGAAAGACTGAAGGCAAGAGAAGGGGACAAGGAGGATGAGACGATTGGATGGCATCACTGATTCAGAGGCCATGAGTTTGAGCAAGCTCTGGCAGATGGTGAAAGACAGGGAAGCCTGCGTCCATGGGGTCACAGAGTCAGACATGACTGAGGGACTAGCAACAGCAATAACAAGCCTGGAAAACCAGTGCCGCAGATAATCGTATATACTACCATTTCTATAGTCTTGCCTAAGAATAAAATAACCCAACGAGAAGCGTAGCGGAGAGTACAGTGAGATGATTCCTGGTGATGTTATCTGAAGCCTGGATATGAGGCTTAATACCTAGCATCTGACTTTTCATTTATATGAGTCAATAAATTCTGTTATCGCTTTGCACTAATTTGAACTTTGATGCTTTTGTTACAATAGACCCCTGACTCATGTTTCTGCAATTACCCAGCAAAGTGTACACAAATATACTTTCTGGTTAAACAAATGATTACTGATTAATATAGAACCACTATGGTTCTATATGAGGTCATCAAAATTGTCTCTGATCATTCACCACTGTTGTGCTCTTCTTTTAGTAAATTTTTGAGCATCTTCTAAGATGCTAAATTCAGGGGAAAATACTGAATTACACAGTTATATTACTTCATTTATCACAAATGTGTGTTATAGTTCCTTCCTAACTTTGCAAGGCAACAAATTACTTGAGATAGGCTCATTTACATTTGGCAATCTGAAATATAAACAGTATTTTAAAATAAGTTTTCTTAAGCAAATCTTAATCAATAAAGCAGAAAAGGAAAGTGTTTAATTAGCCATCCTTATTCAATCTGGATTTAGATTTTTCAATATACATAAACCTGAAGACATTTTTTTATTAATGGTAATTAAATAATTCAGATCTGTGATTCTCAGACTTTAGCTTGTGTGAGAATGATCTGGAGGAGCTGCTTAAAAAAAAAAAAAAACCCAACAATTGTTGGCCACACTACATTGCTTCTGAATCAGTGGGTCTGGGCCTGTGACTCTGCAGTTCAAACAAATTCCCAGGTGATGCTGATACTAACTCCATTGGTCCAAGAACCACGGTTCAATAAATACTGATTTAGAGTAAAAAAAAAAAAATTCGACATGTTGGTATAATTGCTGGTATTTATTAAATATCTCTTAAAAACAGGGCCCATGGTTTTTAGATGTAGGCATAATTTAGATCTGAAAATTGTGGACGTAAGGATGATGGGTTTTAAAGATGAATGGGATATAACAGAGTTTAAAGTTATCTGGGAAAAAGTTTAATTAAAATATTTCATTATGGAAACCAATCAACCTTCATTTCCAATAGATGACATGACCAGTCAGGCATTCTGCTACATCAAGGAAAAGGGAGACTTAAATGTTGCCCTGCTGCATTTATTAGCAAAGTTCACCAGGTCAAAGTAATCAAGCACACGACAAATTCCTAGGTGACTTTCTACCTTTGCCTAACAGAACTATGTGGTTTCTATCTGCCAGTTGGATTGGAAGCTCTTAGGAAAAACAAGTAAACATTTTAGCAAAACCTGGTTCTGCATTAAGTCATTAAAATGAGAACATAATCTAAACAATCTGCTGACTTCCAGGGCTGATGCCTTATTACTTTGTAAAAAAAAATTGATAATGTTCAATCCATTTAGTTCAAGTAAGAGGTTCTCAGACTTAAAAATAGAAAAAAACAGGAAAAAAAATATATATATATTATTCAGCCACAAGAAAAGGAATCCTGGCATTTTTGACAACATGGATGGACTTTGAGGGCATTATGCTAAATGAAGTAAGTAACAAATCTATATGAAAGACAAATCGATATGGTCTCATTTATATGTAGAATTTGGAACTTAAAAAAAAAAAACCCACACACAAAAGAGGTCAAATTTTTGATTACCATTGTGGGTTCAGGGGGAATTGGATGAAGGTGGTCAAAGTTACAAACTTCCAGTTTTAAGACAAATAAATACTGGAAATGTAATGTACAACATGAAGACAATAGTTAACATGATATGGTATACATGAAACTTAAGAGAATAGATTGATCCTAAGAGTTCTCCTCCAAGGAAAAAAATACCCATTTGTTTGTTTTTATCTATATGACATATGAGATGGGGCTTCCCAGGTGGTGTCAGTAGTAAAGAATCCTCCTGCCAGTGCAGGAGATGTGGGTTAGATCCCTCGGTGGGGAATATACCCTAGCGTAGGAAATGGCAACCCACTGCACTATTCCTGCTTGTAAAATCCCATGGACAGAGAAGCCTAGTAGGTTGCAGTCTATGGGTCACAAAGTCAGACATGACTATGCATGCATGCACACATGAGATGATGGATGTTAACTTACTATAATATTCCATGATATATGTAAGTCAAGTAAGTTTGCTATATACCTTTAAGCTATGATAACTATATAAAACTGGAAAAAATAAAACAGGTAAGAATAGTTTTATACTACCAAAGCACAATATCCAACTGAGTTTTTCTAGAATCACCCAAATTAGTTTTATTTTCCACTGATAAATCATCACATTTACCCCATCTTCCCATTTAAGGTATAACCACTTATATATATACAGTGGAATATTACTCAGCCATAAAAAGGAACATATGTGAGTCAGTCCTAATGAGGTGGATGAACTTAGAGCCTATTATACAGAGGGAAGTATGTTAGAAAGAGAAAAACAATTATTGTATACTAATTCATATATATGGGATCTAGAAAGAGAGTACTGATGAACCTATCTGCAGAGCAGCAGTGGACACACAGACATTGAGAACCAACTTATGGACATGGCTGCGGGGAGGGGGAGAAGGAGAAGGTGGGAGGTATGGAGAGAAAAACATGGAAACTTATATTACCATATGTAAAATAGCAGCCAATGGGAATTTGCTGTATGACTCAGGGAACTCAAACAGGAGCTCTGTATCAACCTAGAGGGGTGAGATGGGGAGGGAGATTGGAAGAAGGGTCAAATGGGAGTGTACATGACTGATTCATGTTTATGTTTGGTAGAAACCAATGCAATACTGTAAAGCAATGATCATTTAATTAAAAACGAGTTTAGAAAATGATGTAACCACTGATGAAATAAGACTCTTTTATATTTTAACAACTAAGATTAGATTATGACAGAAACTTCACTATATGTTACAGGTAAAATATATTCTCTGACTGGAAATCAACATGAACACAGCCCATTTTCACATACTACATCAAAAATATATATACTTTTAAAAATGTGCCAATACTAGCTTTAAGGGTGATAAATCATGATTGGCAATAAGGATATTTATTTCTGTACAATGGAGATAACATGAATGCATAGAGCTGGAGGAAGTCTTATAGACCATCTGTTCAAATCCCTGCTTATACAAATAGGGAAACAAGCTCCCGAAAGGGTAATTTCTTTTCAGAAGAGTTCATTTAGCTGTAAAAACTGTGTTGCTGATCAGAATGTTTCTCATTTTTCCGATGGAAAACAGTCCCTTTCAACATATCTGCATATGATACAGAGCAGGACAGAGAGCACATATATTGGACAACAGACTCAAGGACTCAGAAGGACCCCGAGAGTCAGAAGTGATAGAGATTATGATGGAGTGTATCCAACCAGTAAAACTCAGCTGGAGTCAACACACTGCCAGCACTCTGGTCAAAAACAACTGTGCAAGAACAAGGTGGGGAAAAGGCATGGTACCAGAGCACAGCCAAGAGGATTCAGGGAGTGCGGACATAAGCATGAGCTGGTGTGTGACCAACACGCCTGGTCTGCTATTAGAACCGTGCAGCATGCACAGAGGGGCCAGAGGACAAGATTTTACTCTGCCCATCCCCACTCAGAGGGGACCTTGAGTTATGCTGGTCGGATTCCACACTCACAAGATTCACACATAAATGAGATCAATCAGGGAGAAGGATCAGAGTGGCGAAGGGATTTGAACCATAGGAGGTCCTCCCCAGTGGCTAGTGGTAAATAATCCGCCTGCAATGTGGCAGAAGCCCTGAGTTAGATCCCTGGGTCAGGAAAATCTCCTGGAGAAGGAAATGGCAACCTATTCCAGTGTTCCTGCATGGAAAATTCCATGTGCTATAGTCCATGGCATCACAAAAAACTTGGTCACGACCTAGTGACCAAGCAACACACCTAACTGTAATCACGTAAAGCAACAGCAGGAAGAACTATGCCTGCTTAGCCCAAAGGAGAAAGTCCTGCAGGGGATGTGAGGCTGTCCCTGGATAAGACAGACTGTTAGGGAAGAGAAATTAAATTGCTCTCTGCGGCCTCTGGGGAGAGAACCAGCACTAGTGGGTATACCTCCTGGGAGAACAACTTCAGAGAGGTCATTCTAAAAGATGAAAGCTCTTTAAAGACCACTCAGTCACTCAGTCGTGTCTGACTCTCTGTGGCCCTTTGGGATGAGAATGTGAAGAGGGCTGTAACTAGACATGACAATGAGCTGGCCGGTTACCCCAGACACCTGGCAGGGGAAAGGCTGTGCTGTTGCTCCTCAAGGGACAGGAGAAGGAAACTCTTGGATGATACACTCCCTGTAACCACATCCCTGAGGAAATCAGGGCCCTGGGAAAAGGTCTAACTGAACAGTCTCCCGCCAGTCCCACTTAAAACATGGAACGCTGAAGGGATGATTTGTCCCTCCTGTGGGGGAGGAGAAGGGCAAGGTGACCAGAAGCACTGTCAGGGGTTTCTCCGGCTCCTTAACTTAGAGGGAGGACAGGACAGCTGAAGAAGTAGGCCAGGGGAACTTGGAAACCAGTGGCAGCAATAAAATTGCCCAAGAAGCATACAGAAGGACTTAGGAATAACTGGAAGTAATTTCCCATCATCTGGATTCCTTATGAGACATTAGGAAAGCATAGCAATCCATGGTTAACATTCTTCATAGATCATTTTTCCTACAAGCTGTATGAAAAGAACTGCCTCAGATCAGTTCAGTCACTCAGTCGTGTCCAACTCTTTGCAACCCCATGGATTGCAGCATGCCAGGCCTTCCTGTCCATCACCAACTCCTAGAGTCCACCCAAACACAGGTCTATTGAGTTGGTGATGCCATCCAACCACCTCATCCTCTGTCGGCTCCTTCTCTCCTGCCCTCGATCTTTCCCAGCATCTGAGTCTTTTCAAATGAGTCAGCTCTTTGCATCAGGTGGCCAAAGTATTGGAGTTTCAGCTTCAACATCAGTCCTTTCAATAAATATTCAGGATTAATTTCCTTTAGGATGGACCGGTTGGATCTCCCTGCAGTCCAAGGACTCTCAAGAGTCTTCTCCAACACCACAGTTCAAAAGCATCAATTCTTCGGCACTCAGCTTTCTTTATAGTCCAACTCCTTAGGATCCATACATGCATACCAGAAAAACCATAGCCTTGACTAGACAGACCTTTGTTGGCAAAGTAATGTCTGTTTTTTAATATGCTGTCTAGGTTGGTCATAACTTTCCTTCCAAGGAGTAAGCATCTTTTAATTTCATGGCTGCAATCACCATCTGCAGTGATTTTGGAGCCCCCAAAAATAAAGTCAGCCACTGTTTCCACTGTTTTCCCATCTATTTGCCATGAAGTGATGGGACCAGATGCCATGATCTTTGTTTTCTGAATGTTGAGCTTTAAGCCAACTTTTTCACTAGATGTGTATAAGAGACAGCTAGTGGACCAGTGGTTAAGAATCCCCCTTTCAATGCAGGGGATGCAGGTTCGATCCCTAGTAGGGGAACTAAGGTCTCACATGCCTTAGGGCTACTGAGCCCGTGGGTGGCAATGAGAATTCTGTGTGCCACAAGTAAGAACTGATGCAGCCAAATGAATAAATATTTCTTTTAATTGCTGCTTAAAAAAAAGGATCTGCTTTGTATGAGTTGTTGCAGATAACATAGATTCTTAAACTATTTTATGAACTTGATACAAGAGTTCTTTTATATTTTCTGAAAAGGGCCAAATAGTAACTATTTGAGGCTTTGCTGGCCACATTTGGTCTCCGTGCTCCTTCTCCTCCACTTTGCCCAGTTTTGTCCTCTTCCTTCCCTCCTCTGCCNGGTTATTGATATTTCTCCCAGCAATCTTGATTCCAGCTTGTGTTTCTTCCAGCCCAGCGTTTCTCATGATGTACTCTGCATATAAATTAAATAAGCAGGGTGACAATATACAGCCTTGAGGTACTCCTTTTCCTATTTGGTACCAGTCTGTTGTTCCATGTCCAATTCTAACTGTTGCTTCCTGACCTGCATATATGTTATTAAATTGATGCATGTTTAATGCTTTAAGCATTGAAAATGCAGAGATTTTGAAAGAATGCATTTATGACATTTAATTTTAAAGCCTGTATCACTCACACATTCTAAAATGTTAATTACTTTAACACATTGAGATTTTGAGCTCTAGTATTTCATAAAGTGTAGTTTTGCTTTAAAATAGTACAATCTTATTTAGAGCTCTCCATGTGTTCTCAAACTCTTTGAGGAGAGATTTCCCATTCTCCTGTATTTATTTGCTAAGGAATATCAAATTGTAAATAACCTGTTCTTATTAAGATTTAATTCATTTGCCTTAGTGAAATGACACTATCACCATGTCCCTTTATTTACCTGATCCTCTATGTATGCAGACTAGTAATGGTTTTCTGAGCAAACAACTGTCCAAAGGAATCTTGAAACATGTTACAAATTATGTGTGTTTACAATCTCTTACGATGACCTGCCAAATATTTTATACTCTGCCCCCCTCCCCTTGAACTTTTTTGTTTTGATTAACTTTCACTAGGTATCTAAGAAATACTTTTAAAGATGCTAAATGGGTAGTATAAATAAAGAATTTTTCATATTTGAGAATGGTTTTCTGTTGTTTAAATTCATGAAAGAAAAACTTGTCCTAATTATGTATTTTAGGGCTTCATAAATTTCCTTTAACTCTAGATAAACTACTTCAATTGTTTTCTGGCACTTTTTTAATATAGTAGAGGAAAAAACCTACATCATACTATGTTTACTTTTTTTAAAGTAACTATTTTAAATTATTCTAACAGGATACTTAAAGGATTGTATTTCCAGGTTTCATTATTACATAATTCATGAAAAAAATGAAAAAATTTCATCTCATGAGAAACTACAATGTTCTGTCTTTCCTATTCTAGGACTTGTCACAGGCAAATATTTTTGAACATTACATTCTTTAGTCTTTTGTTGTCCTATGCTTCTAACTCTACATAGCATGATTATAATACTGTGTGTTGATGAATAGATATAAGGCATTATTTGCTGACTACACTTGAGGGATACAATAATTTAGAGTTTTTAATTACATCTTCCTGCCAACACTTCAAATTTTTCAATGTGTGAGTAATTTCTGTTAATGATTGTGTTTTTAAATAGGATGCTGTCAAGAACTTTGAAAGGTCTAGGAATTTAGTTTACCTGTGAATTCACAAATTCACTAGCAACAACTTTATAAATAACTTTGCCAGAGAGAAAAGAAAATATATTGGTCAATGAAATAACAGTAGCCCCAGACATGCTACATTTGCTCATTCCCTGAGCCCCAATTCCTACAGTGCAACACACTGAAGGCAAGAGGATGCTTTCACATGCAGTGGAGCTGCTTTTTTAGAAGATGAACCCTGACAATAGGAAGCCCCAGCATGTGTAAGGAGCTGCTGGAAAACCTGCCAATCTTTATCCCTATGAGAGTCATTATCTTATTATCCTAGAGGGTTCTATCTTCTCAGAGGGAGGCATTCTCTATCTTTCAAGGTTGCTTACTATACAAACATCCTTGAAAAGATTGCCCAGAGCAAAACTACTGTAATTCTCCTTTTCAGGAGATACACAAAACACTCAAGAATTTTCTTGTTACATATATTTAATACTTAGAAGTCTATTTCTTGTTCAAATGACTTTTAACATCTTGTGCTTAGCACTGTCAGATCAAGCAACCAGCAGATTTATACATCTCTCTACCACAGTTTCTCTCACTTCTTTCTCTTATGTTCTCTTGCTCTTATTTTTTCCTGCCATATTATAAAGACTTATGTTACTTACACTTTGTCCCTCAATTATATGTGCATCCTGTTTCAGTTACCAATTGTAGAAAATTTTGAGATAATAGAATAAATATTTAGATTGTCTCCATTTCCTTGCAAGACTCATTAGAAAGATAGAACTAAATCCCTTAGTAAAGAAGGTTCCCAGGTGACACTAGAGGTAAAGAACCTGCCTGCCAATACAAGAGATGTAAGAGACAAGGATTTGATCCCTGGGTCAGGACGACCCCCTGGATGAGAGCAGGGCAACCCACTCTAGTATTCTTGCCTGGACAACTATGAAGTGATTTAGCGTGCAGTAAAGAAGGTTCAGTCTGTTGTTCCATGTCCAGTTCTAACTGTTGCTTCCTGACCTGCATATAGGTTTCTCAAGAGGCAGGTCCAGGAGTTGGTGATGGACAGGAAGGCCTGGCATGCTGTGATTCATGGGGTTGCAAAGAGACACAATGGAGCGAGTGAACTGAAAGAAGGTTCAAAGTTATTTTCAAGAGAAAGATTAAATGAAACCCTGTTGACAGTTCAAATTGAAACAAGTCATCAGCAACCAAGAATATATGGAATTCGTAGGTGAAGAAAAAGCAGGAGGCATAACAACCATCTAATATCCTCAATAGGAAGGAAATGAGACCAAACAGTGGAATTAAATGAAAAGTCTTACTTATGGCAGTTACAACCCTCATTGTTTCCAATGCCCTGTCTCAAACACCTTCTCCATTGTATTCAAACTGAATAAAGAAGCACAATTTCTACTATACTAAAGAAAAAAATATTAAGAACTAATTTTTAAATAAAAAAAGAAAAATAAGTGAATCTGGAAAACTTAAGACTATATTGGAAAATATTGTACTTCCTTTCTTGGCATTACAGAAAAAAAAGATGGGTTTATTTTCATTGATCTCTCCTGAAAGAACTTTACATATTATCATTTTTAAATTAGGCTTAACTTTACTTTCTTATTCTTTATGGCTTAAAAAATTTACTCCATTATTTATTTGAGTATAGATCCTGTTCATATTTCCTAATGTATATGTTAGTGTAACTTCTGTATCACACTCTATCTCTAGTTCCTTATTTTCTTAAAAGTAGGATTGTTTCTCAGATTTCCCCTCCACATTGCTACATTGTTTTCCACTGTAAATTATCTTCTAAATTGTTTACAGTATTATTTTTTCTTTTGCTCTTTTTGGTTTATGCAACATTTTTGCATACTATTCATTTTTATTTTTATCTACTTTTGTAGCCTTTTTTTCTTCAATCTGTTCTATATTTCCTGAAAGTCTTCCTTACGAAAAATTTCCCTAGTGTTTTTATATAAACCACATGTTCAAAGAGAATCTTCTGAATCACTGTTTATTATTTATTTGTGTTTATCTATCATGTTTTATCTCTCTCTGTCCTTTCATCCTTCCAATCACTTTGTCCTTGTATTCTACACTTCCTTCTATTTTCACCTTTCTTTCTTCTCTTCTTTAATTCTTTAATTTATCCTTACCTGAGAAAGTTCTGTCTGGACTTGGATTTTAAGTGACATTGAAGTTCAGGTTATTCTTTGTCTTTAAGACTAGGTCAGGCTCTTAACATCTACAGCTGGAACACAGGATAACTGCATCATTTTTTGCCAATTTTGGTGTTACACTGTTTCATCTGAAGGGACTTGAGATAAGATTACACTCAGTCTCCAGGTGAAGCATGTGAAAGTTGGACCCTTAAGTGCCATCTACTATCAGGACTATTATATCTCTGGTTCCAGAGCCTATGGGCATTATACATCTCAAGAGGAAAGCTCAACTCTCAAAACATTTTATTTTTCCTCTGTGGTTTTTTCTGGAAACTTCAATAACAGCATCAGTTTTCTAGCTGGTAAAGATTCTTGCTGTGTTAGGAAGAGTAAGCATAAGAAAGTGAAGTTGCTCAGTCGTGTCCAACTCTGCGACCCAATGGACTGTAGCCTACCAAGCTCCTCCGTCCATGGGATTTTCCAGACAAGAGTACTGGAATGGGCTGTCATTTCCTTCTCCAGGGCATCTTCCCAACCCAGGGATTGAACCCAGATCCCCTGCATTGCAGACAGATGCTTTACTGTCTGAGCCACCAGAGAAGCCAAAATGATGCATAAACTGGCTTCTCCCCTACTTCAGAGCACTTTTTCCAGAGCTAATTAAGAGGCTGTCTCTCATACTTTCATCCTCAGTAGGAACCTGAATAAAACTTAAACTCACAGCTCTTATGTTGTGGACTGTTTCTGTTAAGACAACAGTAATATATGTTGGAATGTAAATGAAAATCAGAAAATTACTTATTTATGAGAACTGCAGAACTTTTGGCAAATAATGGTTCTATCCAGCTCCATCCATTGAGGAAAGTAGCCAAACTCTTGCATGACTTCTACCAGCCTAAGTCCATATTCCTAAAATAACCCAGACCTCCTAACTTACCTGCCTGAAAACATTCCACCTCTCTAGGAGAATTTACTATATATTCCAGCCAAAATCTGGTGATAAGGAGGTTCCAGAGCTCCCTTACAGCATTTTAGGTAACAACTGTAAGTTCTTTGGTTGAAGGCAGGAGGAGAAGGGGACAGCAGAGGATGAGATGGTTGGATGGCATCACCAACTCAACGAACCCGAGTTTGAGTAAGCTCTGGGAGTTGGTGATGGACAGGGAAGCCTGGTGTACTGTGGTCCATGGTGTCCCAAAGAGTCAGACACAGCTGAGCTACTGAATTGAACTGGTAAGTCCTCTGACCTTTGAAATGTAAAGTTATCACCCAGAACTGTTCCCTGAATATTCATCTTTAAATATTAATATAAAATTCTCCCCATCTAAAGCAACATCTAAATGTGGGGAAACCTTTGTAAAATAGAAAAGCACTCAGAAATTGGTGAATGTATAATGTAAAAAAAATTGGACTATCTAATCATTTTTTCTTAGGTTGGAGTATAACAACAGAAGATGAGAAGTAATCACATGTTCTACAAGACTTAACTATCGCAAAGTAATGTTAAGTAAAGAAATGGGCACTTAATCTAGTTATTCTACTTCTTAGAATGCAGTAAAGATGTTTCTGGAACTAACTTGTGAGTTACAGGTTTAAAATATATGTTGAGCATAGAACATAGACTTAAATGTAAAAATTTTTACTGTCTTCTGTTACATGTAAATGGCAAACATTGTCACCATCATTTTGGGAAAAGGGCCCTTTAGAATTATTTATTGTGTATATTTGTGTTTAGTACTAGGAACAGGAGAGATAATATGTGGAGAGAAAATTATTACTATAAATTTTTACACATTAACCTATTTTAAATTTCTTGAATGACTTTTAGAGAATGTGCTTGGGCATTATCTAACTCTTCCAGTTGTGGTGATTGAAAGCTCTAATTTGTGTATTTTTATAATGCTGTTAAACACTAAATAAAGAAATCTAATTTTATACTATGGTAATGATTCAAAAAAAAAAGAAAAACCATAGCTCCATTTAGAAATTTGTTCCTATTAATATTTTAATTGTTTTATTAACATAATATTAGGGACATTCACAGGTGTTGAGTTTTTCTTCTTTGCCTTATACTTAATTAATGGTAAATAGAGAAACTTGTAATCTTTTATAGCTTCTCGCTTTGGACACCTTTACTAGCATATTTGATATTTTTATCATGTCCATGATGCCATACAAAAATGTATCAGTGAATATGCATTAAATCTGTATATTAATAAAAATGATGAAAATAGTACTGTTTAAAGTAAAAAATATACATTTATGCTTTTTGATCCACTATATCTATGCTGAATTAGTAAGCTTACTCCGTTCCTTTTTCATTACTTCTTTTTTTATTATTATTTTTTATTGAAGGATAATTGCTTTACAGAATTTTGTTGTTTTCTGTCAAACCTCAACATGAATCATCCACAGGTATACCTATACCCCCTCCCTTTCGAATCTCCCTCCCACCTCCCTCCCCATCTCACCCCTCTAGGTTGACAGAGAGCCCCTGTTTGAGTTTCCTGAGCCATGCAGCAAATTCCTGTTGGCTGTTTATTTTACATATGGTAATGTAAGTTTCCATGTTACTCTTTCCCTACATCTCACCCTCTCCTCCCCTCTTCCCATGTCCACCAGTCTATTCTTCATGTCTCTTTCTCCATTGTTGCCCTGTAAATAAGTTCTTCAGTATCATTCTTCTAGATTCCATATATATGTGTTAGAATATGATTTTATCTTTCTCTTTCTGACTCACCTCACTCTGTATAATAGGTTCTAGGTTCATCCACCTCATAAGAACTGACTCAAATGCATTCCTTTTATGGCTGAGTAATATTCTATTGTGTATATGTACCACAACTACTTTAGCCATTCATGGGGTTGCACAGAGTCGGACATGACTGAGCGACTGAACTGAGCTGATGGTGGTTTTATTCCCAGGTTTTAAGGAATCTCCATACTGTTTTCCATAGTAGCTGTATCAGTTTACATTCCCACCAACAGTGCAAGAGTGTTCCCTTTTATCCATGACCACTCCAGCATTTATTATTTGTAGATTTTTTGATGATGGCCATTCTGACTGGTGTGAGGTGATACCTCATTGCATTTTTGATTTGCATTTCTCTAATAATGAGTGATATTGAGCATCTTTTCATGTGCTTGTTAGTCATCTGTATGTCTTCTTTGGAGAAATGTCGGTTTAGGTCTTTTCCCCACTTTTTGATTGGGTTGTTTATTTTTCCAGCATTGAGTTGTATGAGCTCCTTGTATATTTTGCAAATTAATCCTTTGTCAGTTGTTTTATTACTATTATTTTTCCCATTCTGAGAGCTGTATTTCACTTTGCTTATAGTTTCCTTTGCCATGCAAAAGTTTTTAAGTTTAATCAGGTCCCACTTGTTTACTTTTGGAGGTGGGTCATAGAGGATCTTGCTTTGATTTATGTCAAAGTATTCTACCTATGTTTTCCTCTAAGAGTTTTATAAAAAGTTTCTGGTCTTACATTTAGATCTTTAATCCATTTTGAGTTTACCTTTGTGTATGTTGTTAGGAAGGTTTCTAATTTCACTGTTTTACATGTAGCTGTCCAGTTTTCCCAGCACCATTATTGAAGAGGCTGTCTTTTCCCCTATTGTATATCCTTACCTCTTTTGTCAAAAATAAGGTATTCTTAGATGCATACCCATGCATCTGAGCTTTCTGGGCTTTCTGTCTTGTTCCATTGGTCTATATTTCTATTTTTGTGCCAGTACCATACTGTTCGTTTCCAAGGCAAACCATTCAATATCACAGTAATCCAAGCCTGTGGTCCAACCAGTAACACTGAAGAAGCTAAAGATGAATAGTTCTCTGCAGACCTACAGACCTTCTAGAACTAAAACCCAAAATGATGTCCTTTTCATTACAGGGGACTGGAATGCAAAAATAGGAAGTCAAGAAACACCTGGAGTAACAGGCAAATTTGGCCTTGGAATGCAGAATGAAGCAGGGCAAAGACTAAATAGAGTTTTGCCAAGAAAATGCACTGGTCATATCAAACTCCCTCTTCCAACAACACAAGAGAAGACTCTACACATGGATGTCACCAGATGGTCAACACCGAAATCATATTGATTATATTCTTGCAACCAAAGATGGAGAAGCTCAATACAGTCAACAAAAACAAGACCAGGAGCTAACTTTGGCTCAGATCATAAACTCCTTATTGCCAAATTTAGACTTAAATTGAAGAAAGTAGGGAAAACCGGCTAGACCATTCAGGTATGACCTAAATCAAATCCCTTATGATTATACAGTGGAAGTGAGAAATAGATTTAAGGGCCTAGATCTGATAGAGTGTCTGATGAACTATGGAATGACGTTTGTGACATTGTACAGAAGGCAGGGATCAAGACCATCCCCATGGAAAAGAAATGCAAAAAAGCAAAATGGCTGTCTGGAGAAGCCTTACAAATAGCACTGAAAAGAAGAGAGGCGAAAAGCAAAGGAGAAAAGAAAAGATATAAGCATCTGAATGCAGAGTTCCAAAGAATAGCAAGAAGAGATAAGAAAGCCTTCTTCAGCAATCAATGCAAAGAGATAGAGGAAAACAACAGAATGGGAAAGACTAGAGATCTCTTCAAGAGAATTGNTGAATGGTTTGCCTTGGAAACGAACAGAGATCATTCTGTCATTTTTGAGATTGCATCCAAGTACTGCATTTTGGACTCTTTTGTTGACTATGAGGGCTTTTAAGGGATTCTTGCCCACAGTAGTAGATATAACAGTCATCTGAGTTAAATTCACCCATTTCAGTCCATTTTAGTTCACTGATTCCTAAAAGGTCAACATTCACTCTTGCCATCTCGTTTGACCACTTCCGATTTGCCTTGATTCATGGACTTAACGTTCCAGGTTCCTATGCAATATTGCTCTTTACAGCATCGAACCTTGCTTCCATCACCAGTCACATCCACAACTGGGTGTCGTTTTTGCTTTGGCTCCGTCTCTTCATTCTGTCTGGAGTTATTTTTCCACTGATCTCCAGTAGCATATTCGGCAACCATGACCCAGGAAGTTCATCTTTCAGTGTCTTATCTTTTGCCTTTTCATACTGTTCATGGGGTTCTCAAGGCAAGAATCAGTCTTGAATATTCATTGGAAGGACTGATGTTGAAAGTGAAACTCCAATACTTTGGCCACCTGATGCAAAAAGCTGACTCATTTGAAAAGACTTTGATGCTGGGAAAGACTGAAGGTGTGAGGAGACAGGGACGACAGAGGATGAGATGGTTGGATGGCATCACCAACTCAGTGGACATGAGTTTGAGTAAACTCTGGGAGTTGGTGATGGACAAGGAAGCTTGGCATGCTTCAGTGCCTGGGGTTGCAAAGAGCTGGACGTGACTGAGCTACTGAACTGAACTGAACTGAACTGAACTGATGGGAGAGACTGACTGAGGGGGAAACTGGGTCTTGTTCTGGTACACGGGGCCATCACTAAATCTTTAATCCAATTTTCTCTTGATGGGTGGAGCTGTGTTCCTTCCCTGCTATTTACCTGGGGCCAAACTATGGTGGAGATAATGAAAATAATGGTGACCTCCTTCAAAAGATCCCATGCATGTACTGTTACACTCAGTGCCCTCAACCCTGCAGCAGGCCACCACCAACCCATGCCTCCGCTGGAGACTCCTGAACACTCATAGGCAAGTCTGGGTCAGTCTCATGTGGGGTCACTGCTCCTTTCTCCTGGGTCCTGGTACACAAGCTTCTGTCTGCCTCAGTCTTACTTAGAGAGAATAACTCTAAAGATTCTGCTATTCAGTTTAGGAAGAAAGAAACCAGGGAGTCTTACTGTGCCATATCCAACCCTAGCATTTAAAAACACTACTTTTACATTTGACTGATTTGCATATGCATTACTATTCCCATGGTATAGATGCAGAACTGAATCTTTAAAGTGTTAGAGAACTGCCCCAGAGATAGTGACAGGAGAAGGATTTGAACCCAGGAATAAAGAGTTCAGTTTCTCCTTATTTCTATAATGCTGCTTCAGCATTAGGAACATTTCAAAGTTCAGAAAATTACAGAACCCAAAACCATAAGCTCTCTTTACTTCCCTGGCTAACAGGTATTAAAAAGGAGAAAATAGGCCCAAAATGGAGTCACCAGGCTTAGCACAAATTGAGACTCAATACTTAACCTAACTGCAGTTTCAGTCTTTCTCAGGAATGTAATCTTTAATCAGTAAATTTGGAATTACCTGTTCAGCACTAGTGAGATAATCTGCCCAACAGACCCACAGACTCCTTCCAGTCCCCTTAGGAAGGCAACCTTGCCTAAACAATGCATTTTTTTTTTGCTAATAGTTTCTCCTTACAGCTCCCTTTCCACCTCTAAAACCCCTTCCTTTTTTCTACAGCTCAGCAGAGCTCCTTTCTGTTGCTGGATGGGATGCTGACCAATTCATGAATCACCAAAGTCAATTTGATCTTTAAATCCATTCAACTGAATTTTTGTTTTTCTTAATATAGGTAAAAGGCATGTCCTACTTGCTTCTGTCAGAAAATCCATCGTCATGTAATAATTATCCTAAGAGATTTGAATTTTAATATTAGACTCTTAGAGTGAGGAGGGGGAGCTAAAATACAGGAAATTAGTGAAATGGGTGAGTTACTGAAGAAGTTGGTGTTGGAAGGGAAAGGAGGGGAGGCTGACCATGGGATCTCTCCTCATACTGCTTAGTAATCAATTTCCAAGTTTGCTTCTTGGAAAGGAGCTGGGGGTGAGGTTCTCAGCAAGATATTCTCTAAGAAATGGCCTGTTCTCTGGCAGGTAAGTGACCTCCTAAGGCATCCAGAGGAAATGGGGCAACAGATACCATTTCCAGAGTTGTCTTCGGGGTGAACACGTAGGTTTTAATTCAGCAATAATCAGTAATGATGATGTTTTTCTGGGCTTTGGAATTTATAATGACCCTGCAGAGGACAGCTGCCCTTAAAATACCATCAGTCTTTCTGTGGGTACTGGCTAAGCTCTCATGCCTCCCACCTCCTCAAAACATCTCTAATTTCTCTGGGTGAAAAGCAACAAGGAAATGAAAGCTGTAAAAAGTGAGTCAGTAGCTTCAATTCATGAATGCTTTATCACCTTCAGAAGTTCATATATGAGGCCAAATTATCACAGGATTCATTTTCGAAAAGTGATAGTTAAAAAGCATTGATCAAAACAGACAAAGCAAATTCAATGGTGTTTTCCACACATACAATAAAAATTCAGTTTCACAGGGGGCATGTTGGTTACCTCTACTCATAAGATCAGAGTAGGGTTTTTGTTTGTCATATGCTTAAGGTGAATTCAAATAGGGGTGGCAATCCATATAGTAAAATAAAATTAAATATTCTGTGACATAAAAATCAAAGTGAGAGAACTATAACAATTATAGACTTTCAAGTTGTTAACACTGAGATTTTTTTTTTTTTTGGAAAAGCTCTTCTCTCAAGTATTAAAAAATTAAATTGAAAAAAAAAAAGATGACCTGGATTAATCAACTCTGCCTGAAAGTCATTAAAGACATTGCACAGCAGTGCTGATTTTAAAATAAGATATGCTTATTTACATACTGAGAGTAGAATAAATGAAAACTAGAAATGACGCAAAATAGGTGAGTCTCCTGGGTTTTGTTCTGTCTTGGTTTATCAGTATTAAAATAAAGTGTAATTTTAAAATGAAATGATTCCCTCAGCAGATAGTACACAATTCCCTGCAGCCAAAGAATGAAAAACAGATTAGTTTTGTGACTATTATCTTAGTATACCATCCCTTTAGCAGGGCCCCTCTTCTTGTTATAAACCTTTGTATTCATATGCAGAGTGTACTGCCTGGGTGATTTAAGCAAATGCTACAATTCAACACAGTGAGTCCTGGTCAACAGAAATTCAAGGTGAAACTGTACTTCTTGTCTTACCCTCTGGGAATCCACACTTTAGAAAAAAAAAAAAAAATTCGACATGTTGGTATAATTGCTGGTATTTATTAAATATCTCTTAAAAACAGGGCCCATGGTTTTTAGATGTAGGCATAATTTAGATCTGAAAATTGTGGACGTAAGGATGATGGGTTTTAAAGATGAATGGGATATAACAGAGTTTAAAGTTATCTGGGAAAAAGTTTAATTAAAATATTTCATTATGGAAACCAATCAACCTTCATTTCCAATAGATGACATGACCAGTCAGGCATTCTGCTACATCAAGGAAAAGGGAGACTTAAATGTTGCCCTGCTGCATTTATTAGCAAAGTTCACCAGGTCAAAGTAATCAAGCACACGACAAATTCCTAGGTGACTTTCTACCTTTGCCTAACAGAACTATGTGGTTTCTATCTGCCAGTTGGATTGGAAGCTCTTAGGAAAAACAAGTAAACATTTTAGCAAAACCTGGTTCTGCATTAAGTCATTAAAATGAGAACATAATCTAAACAATCTGCTGACTTCCAGGGCTGATGCCTTATTACTTTGTAAAAAAAAATTGATAATGTTCAATCCATTTAGTTCAAGTAAGAGGTTCTCAGACTTAAAAATAGAAAAAAACAGGAAAAAATATATATATATATATTATTCAGCCACAAGAAAAGGAATCCTGGCATTTTTGACAACATGGATGGACTTTGAGGGCATTATGCTAAATGAAGTAAGTAACAAATCTATATGAAAGACAAATCAATATGGTCTCATTTATATGTAGAATTTGGAACTTAAAAAAAAAAAACCCACACACAAAAGAGGTCAAATTTTTGATTACCATTGTGGGTTCAGGGGGAATTGGATGAAGGTGGTCAAAGTTACAAACTTCCAGTTTTAAGACAAATAAATACTGGAAATGTAATGTACAACATGAAGACAATAGTTAACATGATATGGTATACATGAAACTTAAGAGAATAGATTGATCCTAAGAGTTCTCCTCCAAGGAAAAAAATACCCATTTGTTTGTTTTTATCTATATGACATATGAGATGGGGCTTCCCAGGTGGTGCCAGTAGTAAAGAATCCTCCTGCCAGTGCAGGAGATGTGGGTTAGATCCCTCGGTGGGGAATATACCCTAGCGTAGGAAATGGCAACCCACTGCACTATTCCTGGTTGTAAAATCCCATGGACAGAGAAGCCTAGTGGGTTGCAGTCTATGGGTCACAAAGTCAGACATGACTATGCATGCATGCACACATGAGATGATGGATGTTAACTTACTATAATATTCCATGATATATGTAAGTCAAGTAAGTTTGCTATATACCTTTAAGCTATGATAACTATATAAAACTGGAAAAAATAAAACAGGTAAGAATAGTTTTATACTACCAAAGCACAATATCCAACTGAGTTTTTCTAGAATCACCCAAATTAGTTTTATTTTCCACTGATAAATCATCACATTTACCCCATCTTCCCATTTAAGGTATAACCACTTATATATATACAGTGGAATATTACTCAGCCATAAAAAGGAACATATGTGAGTCAGTCCTAATGAGGTGGATGAACTTAGAGCCTATTATACAGAGGGAAGTATGTTAGAAAGAGAAAAACAATTATTGTATACTAATTCATATATATGGGATCTAGAAAGAGAGTACTGATGAACCTATCTGCAGAGCAGCAGTGGACACACAGACATTGAGAACCAACTTATGGACATGGCTGCGGGGAGGGGGAGAAGGAGAAGGTGGGAGGTATGGAGAGAAAAACATGGAAACTTATATTACCATATGTAAAATAGCAGCCAATGGGAATTTGCTGTATGACTCAGGGAACTCAAACAGGAGCTCTGTATCAACCTAGAGGGGTGAGATGGGGAGGGAGATTGGAAGAAGGGTCAAATGGGAGTGTACATGACTGATTCATGTTTATGTTTGGTAGAAACCAATGCAATACTGTAAAGCAATGATCATTTAATTAAAAACGAGTTTAGAAAATGATGTAACCACTGATGAAATAAGACTCTTTTATATTTTAACAACTAAGATTAGATTATGACAGAAACTTCACTATATGTTACAGGTAAAATATATTCTCTGACTGGAAATCAACATGAACACAGCCCATTTTCACATACTACATCAAAAATATATATACTTTTAAAAATGTGCCAATACTAGCTTTAAGGGTGATAAATCATGATTGGCAATAAGGATATTTATTTCTGTACAATGGAGATAACATGAATGCATAGAGCTGGAGGAAGTCTTATAGACCATCTGTTCAAATCCCTGCTTATACAAATAGGGAAACAAGCTCCCGAAAGGGTAATTTCTTTTCAGAAGAGTTCATTTAGCTGTAAAAACTGTGTTGCTNTGGGGTCGCTAACAGTCGGACAGACTGAGCGACTTCACTTTCACTTTTCTCTTTCATGCATTGGAGAAGGAAATGGCAACCCACTCCAGTATTCTTGCCTGGAGAATCCCAGGGATGGGGGAGCCTGGTGGGCTGCCGTCTATGGGGTCACACAGAGTCGGACACGACTGAAGTGACTTAGCAGCAGCAGCAGCAGCAGCAGCATAGACCCTTTCTCTATATTTTTTCTGAGCAACCATGCATGTGAGGCTTCCAAAAAATAAGTGGGTCCTCTTTATGAATGGCTGGTTTAGAAGGTTAGTTTGGTTTTCTGTAGGTTCATAGCTCATTGCAACAAGATTCATCTCAGCTGGTTGTGGGCAGAGAGCAGCTGGCAGCATGTAACCAAATAACTGCAGAGAGAAGTTAAAAGGGACTGCTGCCTGCTGAAACAGCAGAAGAATTGCTTTAAGGACTCCCTAAAGCACAGCCTCCAGTAGCAAAGGGGCATCAGCAGCGAGGCGGAGAAACTACGCAACTGACAGCCCTGCTGATGAGCAACTGGAGAAAATGTAAACTGGCTATTTAGAGTAAAGCTTTGGGGACCAAATATGAGCCTAGGAGATGGGAGTGAAAAATAGTGATGGGCTCTCTGGACAGCTTCAAAGGACAGGCTCTTGGAAAGAAGAGACCCATCCTCCAGATGCTCCATGCAAATTCCAAGACGAAAAGCACCAACACAGAGGTGTATCTTGATATCCTGACCAGTTGGAATCTGGTCTCTTGGAAGCTGCGGTTTTCAAAATGACTGCAGACCCAGATTCAACATTTTGGCCCTCCCACCTCTTCCCTCTACCTCCACCTTGGTAGGTGGATAGCAATCCCTGGATACAAATAAATCAAGTTTAGAGCCACCCAAAGATTAATATAGGGGGACTATCTGATTCATTATAACCAATTCATTATGTGTAAGGAAAATAAAATTCCAATGTATTAGGAAAGGCCTGTGTCACACTGAATCTTTGGTGTTCTGATTCAGAAAAACATGGAAAAACATGGAGAGTCCCTAAAAAAAAAAAAAAAAAACCTAAAAATTGAGTTGCCATATTATCCAGAAATCTCACTCGTGGGCAAATATCTGGAAAAATATGAAAACTCTAATTTGAAAAGATACATGCATTCCAGTGCTCATAGCCGCACTATTTACAAAATCCAAGACATGGAAGCAACCTAAATGTCCATCAACAGATGAATAGATGAAGAAGGTATGGTATATATCCACAATGGAATATTACTCAGCCATAAAAAGAATGCACCCCACTCCAGTACTCTTGCCTGGAAAATCCCATGGACGGAGGAGCCTGGTGGGCTGCAGTCCATGGGGTTGCTAAGGGTCAGACAGGACTGAGTGACTTCACTTTCACTTTTCACTTTCATGCATTGGAGAAGGAAATGGCAACCCACTCCAGTGTTCTTGCCTGGAGAATCCCAGGGACAGGGGAGCCTGGTGGGCTGCCGTCTTTGGGGTTGCACAGAGTCGGACACGACTGAAGTGATTTTGCAGCAGCAGCATAAAAAAGAATGAAATTATGCCATTTGCAGCAAAATGGATGGCCCTAGAGATTATCATACTAAGTAAAATAAGTCAGAGAAATATAAATATCATGATATCTGGTATATGTGGAATATAAAAAATGATACAAATGAACTTATTTACAAAATGGAAACAGAGCCACAGACATAGAAGATAATCTTATGGTTGTCAAAGGGGAGACGTTTGGGATTAATATAAACACACTGCTATATACAGAATAAATAACAACATCCTACTGTATAGCACATACACACTACCTTATATAAATAACAAGGTCCTACTGTATAGTGCAGGGAACCATACTGAATATCTTATATAATCTATAATGGAAAAGAATCTGAGAAAAAGAAACATAAGTTGCACAGAGTCGGACACGACTGAAGTGATTTTGCAGCAGCAGCATAAAAAAGAATGAAATTATGCCATTTGCAGCAAAATGGATGGCCCTAGAGATTATCATACTAAGTAAAATAAGTCAGAGAAATATAAATATCATGATATCTGGTATATGTGGAATATAAAAAATGATACAAATGAACTTATTTACAAAATGGAAACAGAGCCACAGACATAGAAGATAATCTTATGGTTGTCAAAGGGGAGACGTTTGGGATTAATATAAACACACTGCTATATACAGAATAAATAACAACATCCTACTGTATAGCACATACACACTACCTTATATAAATAACAAGGTCCTACTGTATAGTGCAGGGAACCATACTGAATATCTTATATAATCTATAATGGAAAAGAATCTGAGAAAAAGAAACATATACACATATATGATTGAATCAATTTGCTGAAACTAACACAACATTGTAAATCAACTATACTTCAATAAAAAGTAAAGTTAAAAAAAAAAAAAACATGGTGAGAAGGAAAGACAAGAGATTCCTTCCCCCTTTGAATCACTCTGGGGATGAGAAGATACAAAGAAATTGGTGAGGAAGTGAAATAGGAGGATCAGTGATAAAGGAAACAGCCCAGAAGTCCGGAAGCACAATATCTCAGGGTCCTCAAGTCACCTGTGTGACTCACTAAAACAGTGTCCACTTTCAGATGCCCCTGCAGCCTCAGGTAGAGGGAGGTAGGTATGTACAACACAGACCACATATGTGTATGTCTGGGTATCTACCCACTTGTCTGCAAATCAGTGAAGAATATAAGGGAACCAGGGTGACGGTAGAGGAGAAAGAACAAATAATNCAAGTCACCTGTGTGACTCACTAAAACAGTGTCCACTTTCAGATGCCCCTGCAGCCTCAGGTAGAGGGAGGTAGGTATGTACAACACAGACCACATATGTGTATGTCTGGGTATCTACCCACTTGTCTGCAAATCAGTGAAGAATATAAGGGAACCAGGGTGACGGTAGAGGAGAAAGAACAAATAATTCTTTTCTAGCTCATTGAAAACTGTCATAACAGACAAAAAAATTCATATGTTTTTAACAAACCGAACTTGAATCTGTTCATTAAATACATACTCCTACAGTGTACCTTACTAGAAATACTTCTGAAAAATTCTTTTTTGAAAACTGTGATCTACCTACTTGTCTGCAAATCAGTGAAGAATATAAGGGAACCAGGGTGATGGTAGAGGAGAAAGAACAAATAATTCTTTTCTAGCTCATTGAAAACTGTCATAACAGACAAAAAAATTCATATGTTTTTAACAAACCGAACTTGAATCTGTTCATTAAATACATACTCCTACAGTGTACCTTACTAGAAATACTTCTGAAAAATTCTTTTTTGAAAACTGTGAGCTGAGCTATTAATAACTTAAGATACTATATAAGATTACCAGATATGTCTCTTTTAATATTTTCCCCCCAAAATGTATTGCCAGTGAATTTGCCAAATTTATATCTGGCTAGCGACAAGAGGTTGTAAAATTATATCATTTTTATAATTAAAATATCATTATTTTAGTGAATACATACTTATTAAATCTATTATAATAATTATGTGATTATAATAATAATTACTTGATAATGAGCATGGTTTAGATTTTTTTGATGATCCATAAAGGGCTTATGCCCTTGCCGTGAAACCCTTGGGGTCAGGTTTTGGGCACTGAGAACTGGGAAAGACCATCAATGGGGTCTGCACTCAAGAATTTACATTCATCTCAGGAAACAGGCAGACACTGCTTTGGGAGGAGAAAAACCTGTTTGTTTGCTTATTTGTCTCTCTAATAAAACGAGACTGCAGGGAGAGTTTCGGTTACGTGGATTTCTGAGGAAAGCATTTTATCATATGGACTTGAAACAGCAGCACATTGTATGGTTTGTCTGTGGTTGCTTCTCATTTTAAGCTGGAATTACTTAGAATTCCTTCTTCCAAGTTACTATGCTATATAAGAGAGGCAGTCACCTCTAAACAAATTCACAATCATCTTGGTATTTTATGAGATTACCAAAGCCAATTTAACTTTGGCTCTAGGCATATAAAAAGCAAAAAAATAAAATAAAATAATGATGTCACAGGAAAAGATGCTTTTCCTGTTTCTAAGAAAGCCCCCATGGATATGACTACCAATGAGACACAAGTAAAGGAAAAGACTCTGCCTTGGGAAAAAAGATGCAAAATTTCCAATCAGGTCATGTACCCTCATGTAATTTTAAAAGCATTTCCTTTTTCTTTGCTATGTTGAGGTCTTGTCTGTCCAAAACAACAGGCACATTTTACAAGAGCACATCAGAAAGTTAACTTTCTAGAAAAGCCCAGTCCCCTACATTAGTTGAATACTTGGCAACATTGAACACTGAAGAGGTCAAGCCTACCCTGGGTGACTGTAACTAATGGGCTCCAATTAGAAAACCAGGGATGTAATTAAGCATCATGCTGAGGACAGTTATATTTAGAAAGTTAAATTCACAAATAAAAACAAAGATATTTTTAGATAGTTCTGAAATAGGACTAATTACCCAAGTCAATACTGTAGAGAGATTTTTTTACATCCAGGACAGTTTGAATTTATAATCTCTCCTCCCACGATCAAATTTTAAATTCCCTGATCTGCTCATAGAGTACTTGGTCACAATGCTTTAGTTATAGACTAAAACTGTATATTTCCCACTCCCAAAGTAGAGAACCCCTAGGGTTGGGGCTGATTTGAATGCTAATGAATTAGGTCACCCTCAAAAGACTGTCATCAGAAATCAGAGTAAGTGAATTTCTTACAACACTATTGCAGCCATGACATTAAAAGACTCCTACTCCTTGGAAGAAAAGTTATGGCCAACCTAAATAACATATTCAAAAGCAGAGACATTCCTTTGCCGACTAAGGTTCGTCTAGTCAAGGCTATGGTTTTTCCAGTGGTCATGTATGGATGTGAGAGTTGACTGTGAAGAAAGTTGAGATCCAAAGAATTGATGCTTTTGAACTGTGGTGTTGGAGAAGATTCTTGAGAGTCCTTTGGACTGCAAGGAGATCCAACCAGTCCATCCTAAAGGAGATCAGTACTGGGTGCTCATTGGAAGGACTGTTGCTGAAGCTGAAACTCCAATACTTTGGCCACCTCATGCGAAAAGCTGACCCATTTGAAAAGACCCTGATGCTGGGAGGGATTGGGGGCTGGAGGAGAAGAGGATGACCGAGGATGAGATGGCTGGATGGCATCACCAACTCGATGGACATGAGTTTGAGTGAACTCCAGGAGTTGGTGACGGACAGGGAGAGCTGGCGTGCTGCGATTCATGGGGTTGCAAAGAGTCGGACACGACTGAGCGACTGAACTGAACTGACTGATATTACTGACTCAGCACATAAAGGCAATACCTATATAACAAGGGCATTTTCCTAAAGGACCCCATTCTTGAACCACAGCTTTTCTTTTCCCCCAAGGCTGTTAACATTTTCTCCTGGCAAACTATTAGAGTTTATGGAATTCTGTGAGTCTGTAACTGGGAACTGGGTCTGTTCATCAATCATACAATTTTTGAATCACAGATTGTAATTTTTATTCATTACACTTAAGTAAGTTATTGAAAAGCATTACATCTAGAAGAATTCAGAAACCCACAATGAAAAAAGAACCAAGATTTGGGGTTTTGTTTTCCAATTATACTCGTGACATACCAGGCTTAATCATACTTTGCATAGATAGTGAGGATTAAAATGCCTAATTGGCTATGACTAAGCAAACTGAGGCCTTTTGATTAATCAAGCCAGCAGCTTTCAGTTTCTGACATGAAAATTTATACCCTTCATGAAAAAAAAAAAAAAACAAGGCCACGGCTACATAATATTAAACCAACACACAATTAACAACACTTTGTTCTAATTACCTCTGGGCACAATTAATGTTGGCCCAATGGTTCATTTTTCTTCTTTGAGAGCTCTTAGAATATTTATGGAGATTAGGCTTTGATGCATTATCTTTCTCTAAGATTTGGGGTTTTCTTACCAGCTCCTAAATCTGAGCAGGGCAAAGTACCATATTTATGCTGATTAAAACATATTAGCTTTTTCTAACATCTGAGGCACTTCTAACACATTTCCACTCAAATCAGGCCCTGGCCAGGCAATGCAGTCACAGGTCCCCTTAACACTGTAGCTTACTAACTCACACTGAGGATTTTTTTTTCTTTCCCCTCAGCAGTTAGTCATAACTGATGAAAGGTTATGTCTTGATTGAACAAGCTTCCAGGAGCTGGAAGGCCAAAAGGGCTGCTGTAAAACAGCGATGTAGACGCTAAAAGAACCCAAAGTAAGAGGACAGCCCTGCTGCCTATTATCGGGAAACTAAAATTGCAAACAAGTTCATTTCCTCCACATCTATAATGAAGAGACAGCAACAGGACAACGCACACAGATCAAAGGCTTTGGTGACTGGTACCACTGTAATTTATGGAAGGCACATCTTTCCTCCACACTCTAAAGGAGTCGGTGTGGGCATAAACTTTAAAGTCATAAATATTCTGTCCGTGACCCAGGTCTGTTTTGCACCCTCACTTGGTGTGTTTCTTTGGCTGTTTCACTTTATGCTCTAAAGATGGGCTGAGCCACTCGAGGAGCTGTAGCTCCAAGACACTGGGGAAATTCAAGGGGCTGTTTATCTCTAAACAGATTAGAGGTTTGATTAGACGCTCCATGAATTTTTCAAATAAACACTGTTAGCTTTTAATACACATATGTGGAATAGATGAGTGGCTCTGTGCACTGGCAATGCCACGACAGGCCCAGCTTTCCAGTTTAATTTCTGGAAGAATGTACCCAGGCTCTAGGCAGGCCCGCATCCTGATGGCTGCTTGATGCTGTTTCAGACTTTTCTGCTTTTGTCTAGTCAAATCCCTGTGATGTAGGAGATAGATGGGTTCCGGGTTAGATATTTACAACTGGCCTCCCTGGTGGCTCAGAGGTTAAAGTTTCTGCCTCCAATGTGGGAGACCGGGGTTCGATCCCTGGGCCAGGAAGATCCCCTGGAGAAGGAAATGGTAACCCACTCCAGTATTCTTGCCTGGAGAATCCCATGGATGGAGAAGCCTGGTAGGCTACAGTCCACGGGGTCGCAAAGAGTCGGACTTTCACTTTCCTGTTTACANGGGAGACCCGGGTTCGATCCCTGGGTCGGGAAGATCCCCTGGAGAAGGAAATGGTAACCCACTCCAGTATTCTTGCCTGGAGAATCCCATGGATGGAGAAGCCTGGTAGGCTACAGTCCACGGGGTCGCAAAGAGTCGGACTTTCACTTTCCTGTTTACATGTCACAGAGCACAAAGAAGTGGGCTTCAGGCTGGATACTTAGAACTGTAAGCATTTTCTGAGATAGGAGATAGGCGAGCTCTAGTTAAGGCATTTACAATCAGCTTTTTATTTGTCATCCAAGATGGAAGTGACAGCGGAAACAGGGTAAATACCCAGTGTTTGTCTCTTGTAAACACCTCAAGGCAAGAGTCATGGCAGTAGTCAAGGCAAGGACAAAGAGGCGCAAAATCCTGTCTGAGTAAAGGGTTAAGGGATCTCCCTCTCCCCTCTTCTGGGACCAGAGAGAAAGGCTCCTTGTGGGTCAAAAGTCACGGGATAACACCGGACCTTACTGAGTCTTGCTCCTCCCAGAAGCCTTCACTTAGAGATCCCTCTTGGCAGAGGCATGCGTGCACACCCCAGGGGAGGGTTCCAGGGTAGGTCAGGTATGGAAAAAGAAACCAGATGATGGGCCTGAAAGAAGACAGAAGACCGGGAAGAACTGGCTTAAATGAATTAACCACCTCTTTCCGGGCTCCTCCTCACTAGCTGGATGCCCACACCCTTCCTCTCCAGGTGTGCTTTTCTGCCTGCTTCTGTCTTAACTAAACAAAGCATTTCTCTAAAAAAAAAAAACAAGGCCACGGCTACATAATATTAAACCAACACACAATTAACAACACTTTGTTCTAATTACCTCTGGGCACAATTAATGTTGGCCCAATGGTTCATTTTTCTTCTTTGAGAGCTCTTAGAATATTTATGGAGATTAGGCTTTGATGCATTATCTTTCTCTAAGATTTGGGGTTTTCTTACCAGCTCCTAAATCTGAGCAGGGCAAAGTACCATATTTATGCTGATTAAAACATATTAGCTTTTTCTAACATCTGAGGCACTTCTAACACATTTCCACTCAAATCAGGCCCTGGCCAGGCAATGCAGTCACAGGTCCCCTTAACACTGTAGCTTACTAACTCACACTGAGGATTTTTTTTTCTTTCCCCTCAGCAGTTAGTCATAACTGATGAAAGGTTATGTCTTGATTGAACAAGCTTCCAGGAGTTGGAAGGCCAAAAGGGCTGCTGTAAAACAGCGATGTAGACGCTAAAAGAACCCAAAGTAAGAGGACAGCCCTGCTGCCTATTATCGGGAAACTAAAATTGCAAACAAGTTCATTTCCTCCACATCTATAATGAAGAGACAGCAACAGGACAACGCGCACAGATCAAAGGCTTTGGTGACTGGTACCACTGTAATTTATGGAAGGCACATCTTTCCTCCACACTCTAAAGGAGTCGGTGTGGGCATAAACTTTAAAGTCATAAATATTCTGTCCGTGACCCAGGTCTGNGGAAACTAAAATTGCAAACAAGTTCATTTCCTCCACATCTATAATGAAGAGACAGCAACAGGACAACGCGCACAGATCAAAGGCTTTGGTGACTGGTACCACTTTAATTTATGGAAGGCACATCTTTCCTCCACACTCTAAAGGAGTCGGTGGCGGCGTAAACTTTAAAGTCATAAATATTCTGTCCGTGACCCAGGTCTGTTTTGCACCCTCGCTTGGTGTGTTTCTTTGGCTGTTTCATTTTATGCTCTAAAGATGGGCTGAGCCACTCGAGGAGCTGTAGCTCCAAGACACTGGGGAAATTCAAGGGGCTGTTTATCTCATAAACTTTAAAGTCATAAATATTCTGTCCGTGACCCAGGTCTGTTTTGCACCCTCACTTGGTGTGTTTCTTTGGCTGTTTCACTTTATGCTCTAAAGATGGGCTGAGCCACTCGAGGAGCTGTAGCTCCAAGACACTGGGGAAATTCAAGGGGCTGTTTATCTCTAAACAGATTAGAGGTTTGATTAGACGCTCCATGAATTTTTCAAATAAACACTGTTAGCTTTTAATACACATATGTGGAATAGATGAGTGGCTCTGTGCACTGGCAATGCCACGACAGGCCCAGCTTTCCAGTTTAATTTCTGGAAGAATGTACCCAGGCTCTAGGCAGGCCCGCATCCTGATGGCTGCTTGATGCTGTTTCAGACTTTTCTGCTTTTGTCTAGTCAAATCCCTGTGATGTAGGAGATAGATGGGTTCCGGGTTAGATATTTACAACTGGCCTCCCTGGTGGCTCAGAGGTTAAAGTTTCTGCCTCCAATGTCAGAGACCGGGGTTCGATCCCTGGGCCGGGAAGATCCCCTGGAGAAGGAAATGGTAACCCACTCCAGTATTCTTGCCTGGAGAATCCCATGGATGGAGAAGCCTGGTAGGCTACAGTCCACGGGGTCGCAAAGAGTCAGACTTTCACTTTCCTGTTTACATGTCACAGAGCACAGAGAAGTGGGCTTCAGGCTGGATACTTAGAACTGTAAGCATTTTCTGAGATAGGAGATAGGTGAGCTCTAGTTAAGGCATTTACAATCAGCTTTTTATTTGTCATCCAAGATGGAAGTGACAGCGGAAAAAGGGTAAATACCCAGTGTTTGTCTCTTGTAAACACCTCAAGGCAAGAGTCATGGCAGTAGTCAAGGCAAGGACAAAGAGGCGCAAAATCCTGTTTGAGTAAAGGGTTAAGGGATCTCCCTCTCCCCTCTTCTGGGACCAGAGAGAAAGGCTCCTTGTGGGTCAAAAGTCAGGGGATAACACCGGACCTTACTGAGTCTTGCTCCTCCCAGAAGCCTTCACGTAGAGATCCCTCTTGGCGGAGGCATGCGTGCACACCCCAGGGGAGGGTTCCAGGGTAGGTCAGGTATGGAAAAAGAAATCAGATGATGGGCCTGAAAGAAGACAGAAGACCGGGAAGAACTGGCTTACCTAAATGAATTAACCACCTCTTTCCGGGCTCCTCCTCACTAGCTGGACGCCCACACCCTTCCTCTCCAGGTGTGCTTTTCTGCCTGCTTCTGTCTTAACTAAACAAAGCATTTCTCTGTGTGCTCTCCCACTTGCTGTTGTGCTATGTCTCTAATAATGAACTTTGTACCTGTATTTATAGTTTCTTCTTCCATGATAAACACATTTTTCACTGGGGGCAAAGGTCCAGGGAAAATAGCTTTCTAGCCTCTAGCCCTTGCTGGTCTGGTGGCTAGGATTTCTGGTTCTCATGCAAGCTCAATTCAGTTCAGTCGCTCAGTTGTATCCGACTCTTTGTGACCCCATGAATCGCAGCACGGCAGGCCTCCCTGTCCATCACCAACTCTACCCAGGTTCAATTCCTGGGCAGGGAATTAAGATGTCACTTCACACCAATGCTCACTGGTGACTTGCCAAGATCACCTCTGCCTTTCCTTGAACTGTTTGCCTAGAAAATGTACACAACCTCTCAAAGATTCAGTTCAAATGGCACTTTCTTATCTGCTGGTCTTCTCACAAAAGAATCCAATTACATCCTTCTATTTTGGTGTTCAGCACCGAAAAATTGATGCTTTTGAACTGTGGTGTTGGAGAAAACTCTTGAGAGGTCCCTTGGACTGCAAGGAGATCCAACCAGTCCATTCNCTTGAACTGTTTGCCTAGAAAATGTACACAACCTCTCAAAGATTCAGTTCAAATGGCACTTTCTTATCTGCTGGTCTTCTCACAAAAGAATCCAATTACATCCTTCTATTTTGGTGTTCAGCACCAAAAAATTGATGCTTTTGAACTGTGGTGTTGGAGAAAACTCTTGAGAGGTCCCTTGGACTGCAAGGAGATCCAACCAGTCCATTCTAAAGGAGATCAGTCCTGGGTGTTCTTTGGAAGGAATGATGCTAAAGCTGAAACTCCAGTACTTTGGCCACCTCATGAGAAGAGTTGACTCACTGGAAAAGACTCTGATGCTGGGAGGGGTTGGGGGCAGGAGGAGAAGGGGACTATATAGGATGAGATGGCTGGATGGCATCACCAACTCGATGGACCTGAGTCTGAGTGAACTCCGGGAGTTGGTGATAGACAGGGAGGCCTCGCACGCTGCGATTCATGGGGTCGCAAAGAGTTGGATACGACTGAGTGACTGAATTCAACTGCTTGACCCTTGAACATACTTAGAAAAATTTTTAAATAAATGTTAATGCTTATTTTTTTGTTAATTAGCATCTTTGTGTCTTCCTTCCAAAAATGTGTCTCCAGGGCAGAGAAAATGCTGCATGGATCTTAATAACTCCAGTAGCAAGTAACAGTCCAGGCCTCGAGATGTCAAAGAAGGGAGAGAAGGAGAAATAGAGAAGAGAGAGAGAATGAAACAGACAGAGATACAGAAGGGGAGAGAGATAAGAGAAAAAGAAAGAAGACACCACAGAAGACAAAGAAAAGACAATACCCAAGTAGGAACCTACCTTTTTCAGTGGTATTCAAGCAATTCTGACATTTAAATAACTAAACCCCAAGAACTTTCCCAAACCTTAGAAATAATGGGACTGTCGGTTGTGATGTTCCCCCCTCCAGTTTTCAGTATGTGAACACGTGTCAATGACATCCTCTTCTGGAGTCTGAGAGCTTGGACGGAATTACCAGGAAGGAGAAACAACCTTTCAGTGGTTTGCTGAGGCAGTGAGAGGCAAGTCTGGAAGCTTCCAATTGCCTTCTTTGCCAGTGAATGGAGATAGCCTGCCTAAGAATGAAACCAACTCGTAGGAGAGTGGGGCTGAGAGATGGAAAAAGCTCCCTGACATGGTCTGAACCCCTGCACTAATCCATGCCTTCATCCACTGTTACCCTTCAGTTTCTAGCTACAGTCTCTCTGCTAAGTCCGTTTGAGCAGGGCCACTGTGACTTAGAACTGTAGAGCAATCACAGGGGGCCTTGAAAGAACAGCAGGACTGCCTGCATTGTAGGTTTCCCGAGAACTGAGATCTCTGAAATGTCCCAGGCTGTGTCACTGTATCCTATGCTGAGCAACACGGTGGCTCCTAGAGGGTGGGTTGGGTGCTTCTCCCTAACTGCTGCCCCATCCGAGCCTTTTCTGGGGTTCTTAACTTTGGGGAGCCACTGCTTCATTTAAACAGATATGAAGAAATCCAGTTGCAAAACGTTTTGAAAAGAATGGTTATGCGTTAAGTATTCTATTAAAATATGTGTGTATAAAGGCTTGTTACACCAGGACACACATCAGCTCATTATAATAAGGAAAAAGTATCAACAACCTAAGTAGCCAATGAAAGTGATTAAATAAATGGTACTCAGCATCCATTCGATAAATTTCTGCTAGCCATCAAGACATATTTTAAGGAATGTTGGATCACATGGGGGATATTTTTGATATATTACAGAAAGAGCAAGCTACTATCGTATAAAGTGACATTTATGATTTTTAAACTTGATTGGTATCATTGACTTAATGGACATGAATTTGAGCAAACTCTGGGAGATAGTGAAGGATAGGGAAGCCTGGCATGCCGCAGTCCATGGGTTCACAAAGAGTCAGACATGACTGAGTGAGTGAACAATTTGATTAAGCACAACAGAGGTAAAAAATGACTGAAAATATACGTACCAAAATGTCAACAGCATATATTTCTGATGGGTGTAATTATAATTTACCTATTTCCTTATCACGGTAGCTCGGATGGTAAAGAGTCTGCCTGCAATGTGGGGGACTTGGGTTCAGTGCCCGGGTCTGGAAGATTTCCTGGAGAAGGGAATAGCGACCCACTCCAGTATTCTTGCCTGGAGAATTCTATGGACAGAAAAGCATGGAGGGGTTACAGTCCACGTGGTCTCAAAGAGTCAGACATGACAGAAGCGACTAACATTTTCACTTTTCATTACTTCCTTATATTTTCCTAATTTTCTATAATGTGACTACTGACTATTTTTATAATCAGAAGTCTGTTAGTAAAAAGTTACATACTGACATAGGAAGGAATATTTTTTTAAACTTCAAGCCCCTTTACCAAAGAGGAGTTTTTGTCTTGCATCCTGGTTCATTGATTGTTGCTAAATGACCAACAGTTGTATAGGAATTAATCAGGAGAAAGATATACACCATGTACCTTAACACAGGCATGTCTGGAGCTACCTGTCACCAGGGTGTCATAGAAACTAAAGATTAAAAGGAAACAGTTAAGGATTTCTACTCAGACAACCACCAGTATGCTGCTTTATAACTTTTAAAATTTCTTTTTATATCATCTTAGGATAAGAGAAGATGGACTTATCAGGGGGCGGTGGTGGTAAAGAACTTGCCTGCCCATGCAGGAGACATAAGAGATGCAGGTTTGATCCCTGAGTCAGGTAGATCCCCTGGAGAAGGAAATGGCAACCCACTCCAGTATTCTTGCCTAGAGAATCCCATGGACAGAGAAGCCTGGAGGGCTATAGTCCACAGGGGCACAAAGAATCGGACACATCTGAAGTGACTTAGCATGCATGAAGGAGAGGACAAAAATGAGAGGAATAAGAAGGTAAGAGCTTGAGGTCAAGCAGGAATGCCACACAGCAGACTGTTTCTCTCATCAGCAAAGAGCCAAAGTCGGACCTAGGTGTTTCAAACCCGCAGCCATGGCAGGGGAGCCATCAAAGGCCACTTCGGAGCACCTTGATTATAAACCTTCCGGGGGAGCCTGGTGGGGTGCCGTCTATGGGGTCACACAGAGTCGGACACGACTGAAGTGACTTAGCAGCAGCAGCAGGTTCAAAAGCTCTCTGGCAATGGGCACACATGGGAAGGGCTTCTGCATTTGAGTCTGAAGATTTAGAAAAAGTACTACTCAAGACGGTGTACTTGAGTGCTACTCAGTACCCCGTCTTGAGTGGTACTGTGGACAAAGAAAGGTTAGATTGAAAAGTGGTTGAAACCAGTGAGTTTGGTACCGAACTGGACCTCAGGTGTTTCAAGAGCTTTCAGTGTTATTCTAAAAGCTGTATTGCTGGTGCTCAATTCTGGTTGTGCATCTGAAACACCCTCAGGGTTTTATAAAAACGCAGATATTTAGCCTCCATCTTAGACTTAAAGACTTCGAATTTCCTGGGCTGTCTCATAGGTGTCTGGTTTTCCAGAAGCTCCATTCCTGCACGCAATTCACCCCTCTTATGCTTGCAGATATCATGGCTACATTTATATAGGAGTGAGTTACATCTCTCACTCCTAACTCATGGATTTTTCCCTTTCTACTGGATGGTTCCCAATGGCACATCAGCATGCCCCAACATCCCTTGTCTTTTTAAGAGTTCCTCTTGTACAATGTCTCTCTCCAGCTATGACTGTCACCCATCTTGGCTCGACTTCACCAGAATCCTTAGAAGAGCTATCTATCTCCATGATGTCTCCATGTCTTTACCTGCCTACCAACTCAGTCAGAAGCTGTTGTTACCAGGCTTTCAGCTAACCCATCCCTTGCCAGAGCCAGTGAGGATTTCTATGTTTTCTCTCTCTTATTCTCCCCTCAGCATTCGACAAGGTTATCCTCGAAACACGTTCTTCCTCAGGCATCTATGACACCTCATCGTTCTGATTTTCCTCCCAGCTCACTAGCTACTGTTTCCTGGTCTCATTTGCTGGCTCTTCTTCCTTTGCTGGACCTCCAATAAAGAGGTGCCCCAGGGCTCTGTCCTCTGCCTCCTTAAGGTCCACCTTCATGGCCTTATTAAGTTCCACAACGTAGAATGTCATCTATATTCTGATGACACTCAGATCTATATATCTAGCCCCGAACTTGGCCTTGGATAGCCAACTACCTATCGAACATCATCACTTGAATGTTTAACAGGCATCTCAGTTCAACATGGACACAGCAAATGGTACATTTCTTTCCCCAAGTCACCTCTTCTCCAAGCCTTGCCTCTCTCAGAAATCTGGAACACCTCACGTTCAGTAACTAAGGTCAAAAGCCTAAAAGACATCCTTGTGTCTCTTCTCTATATTCCATATCCAATACTTCAATAATTCCAGTAGGTTTTACTTTTAAAATATTTTCTTACTTGACTATTTCTTGCCAGCATAGCATAGAGAAACTACACAACTGGAAATCAAATTCTCACACTTAACCTGACCTTGGGTAAGTTACCCAGCTTGCCTGGAACTCCAGTTTCATTATCTGTAAAATGGGGATCATAATAATCAGATACATCTCACTCCACAGGGTTGCTATGAAGATTACAATAGTGTATATGTGTACATGTGTACGTGTGTGAAAATCATCATTATAATTCCCCACTAGTCCACTGATATTACTGTATAGCTTTATTTTTATTCCCTGTTAGTCCTAAGTTGCCCAACTAGACAAGTCTAATATGTTTTGTGTATAATCTGAAACAACCTCCTACCTGATCTTCTCTACCTCTGTCCTACTGCTGCTGCTAAGTCTGACTTTAGTCAGGTCTGACTCTGCGACCCTATGGATTGTAGCCTGCTCGTGTCCTCTGCCCATGGTATTCTCCAGGCAAGAATACTCTGTCCTACTATCAGCCCACAAACCAGAAAAACTGTCTTTCTAAAGCACACGTCAGATCATGCTACTTCCCTAGTTAAAAATCTCTACTTGCTTCCCTTTCCATGTATCATTATGTTAGAAGTCTTTACTGACCTAGAAGGCTTTAAAGGGTATAGCCTCTGTCTACTTCACTGAACTCAATTTCATCCCAGTTTTCAAATCTTATACCTTATTTCCTTAGGACAAAGTTCTTACTTCTGTTCCTCTAAATTGCCAAGTTTTCTACCATCTCTGGGCTTTCACACTTACAATTTCTTCCTGTTCCTCTTCCAGACACTTACACAGCCGTCTCCTTTTTTTTAGTGATATTATCTCCATGTGACCCAATATGAGAAGCCATTGGAGATAAATACCTCTCCCATTTCCATCCCCAGAGTCTCTACTACTGTATCACCTCATTTTTTCTTATTCAGAGGGTCTTATTTATATATTCCTTGTTTGCTTATTTATTATTTTATATAAGTTTGTACATTTTGTCTGCATTCCCTTGGGTTAACTGGGGTTAAGGACCATGAAAATTGCTCAAATCCCAGTGTCTAGAATAGTGTTTGGCCCATAGAAGGCATTCAGTTAACATCTACTGACTAAAAAATCAACCTATAATTGTGATGTGTGGCCAGATTTGAGAATTGCTATTCTAGACTACCTCATTTTAAACAGGAGTTATGATTAACAAGAATGCTTAAGCTTAGCACTTTATTTGTCCTACTTTCATGGAAAGTTTAACTGAGCTGAGAAAGCTAGTCACTTTAACACATTTAATTGCCATATTTTTTCTGCACAGAGTAAATCTTTTCTATGAGAAGCTAAGTTCTTCTGACTTCAGGCTGTAGCTAAGACTTCAGCATGAACCTGGAGGCTCAAAACTCCCAGATGGTCTCAGGACAGTCCTCCTTCTGGCTAGAGTCTGAGAATGAGAAATGCGATGGGAGGTGAAAGTGAGTATAGGGATGTCCAGGTTGATTTCCGGTCATGTACGAAGTTGGTTAATGCATGGGGAGAAAGGGCTGTTTGGTCCACAGGGAGAGGGTTTGGAGACAAGGAATTGTGCATGTCAAGGAACATGCCGAGAGCAAATTTGGGACCTGAGGCCAAAGCCCAGGAGTAGAGAATAAGGAAGATACAAGGTCAGATCAATGGACTGTGAAGGTCAGGTCTGGGAAGAATCTTTAAATCAATGGTCTGGGATGGGGTAGGAGAAAGGAATGGCAGGGGCCTGTGACATGGTGGTGCCATGCCAATGAAAATGGTGAGCTCTATTCTGAGAAAGCAGTCTCTGATAGCAGCCATGGAAATCTAAATTTTTCTTAAAAACAGAAAATACCATACTTAGCACTTAAGAGTTACAGAAAATGTCCAAGTGGCATCCAGATTGCCTATGTGGTCCTTGTGGCATAGACATAAAATATATCAAATGGCTTCTCCAGCAGACATCAGGACCCCAAATGAAAATTATCATTTAGACCAAGAGGAAGCAGTTTCTGGGTGGTGATGTTAAGTGTCCTGCTCTTCTGCATTAACACTTGACAAATGCCAAAACCAAGGCAGTGAGTGGAGAAAACAACTGCTAAGAGAAGAAAAAAAAAACAAAAAAGTGTGACATGCATGCATATGTGAAATTATTATTTTGGCTGATGGACAAGGAGTTCTTTTTGGAAGGTTAATAAATGTCTTATTTAGCAAAATACATTAATGAGCCAGGGAACAGTGTGGAATGAGACCATGAATGAGGTGCAGAGACCAACATGATGGGGAGGACAGTGAGGGGAGAGGGAACGTGTGAGAAAAAGCTGGTCTCCTCCAGGAGGCTAGGAACTGAGAAGTGGCCCGTGAGGAATGCCCAGCAGCTGAGGGACTTAGAGGAAGGGCTCTCTAAAGGGTAAGTGCAAAGCCCTTAGCCTCGGGGACATTCTGCATGAACACATATTCTTTGTGGAATTGGATTTTGGGAAAAGTGAGTAGAGTGGATTCTGTTTCACCTGAGATTGATTCTGAAAGAAGAGGGATTGACAGTTGAATGGTATAGAAACACAGCCCCTGGAATAACCACAAGAGAGAATGACTCAGGTAGGCGTGGGAGCACTAGACTTTCTTCAGGCTGGGGGATCTGGTGCTTGGACAACATATACTTAATTCTCAAAGTCTAGGATGACTCGACTATAATTTAGGCTGTTTTTGAAAAAATTCATCTTATTCAAGTACAGTTGATTTACAATGTTGTGTTAATTGCTATACAGCAAAGTGATTCAGTTATACATATATACACATTCTCTTTCATCTTCTTTTCCACTATGGTCTATCACAGGGAACTGAATATAGTTCTATGTGCTATACAGTTGGACCCGTTGTTTATCCATACTATATACAGTAATTTGTATCTGCTATTTCCAAACTCTCAGTCTATCCCTGACTCACTTCAGGCTGGCTTTGAATAATATTGTGATATTCATCAAGAACATAATATTAAAAGTCAAGTTTGTGTCTCTTCTTTTCTGCACCTGTATGTGGAGCAGGAATGAACGAAATAGGCTTTCCATTACTCTGACAATCATAACTCTCTGCTTCCTACCGCACCAGGGGCCAAGAGATTAAGGTACAAAAACATGATTGTTTCAAAAATACACTGATGGAAAAGAAAATATTTTTGTCTTTCTAAAATCTTGCTGTACGACATCAAAATTCACCAAAGTAATTTTGAAGCATTATGGTTAATTCACCGGCAATCTTCCAAAAGAGCATTTTGTTAAAGTGTAGAAATCTATGTGGGGGTCTGTGACCAGATCTGATTACAGTCTATCAAAATCAGTCTTTTATCGTCTCACAGTAATTGTTAACTTATGCAAAGGGTTCTATACAGAGAACACAAATATTAAATTTTAAACAATAAAGTAACACAAAATTCTTGAAACAATCAGAGGATGTATAACTCTGTGTGTGTTTGTGTATGTGATATGACTTCTTTTTATTGTCTGTTTAGGTAGACAATAGTGACTACTATTAGGAGCAAGGCGAGAGTTCATTTACTATTCAGTAAATAATTTTAGGAAACAAGTCATGACATTGTGACTAGAGAACATTAATTTAGGAAATAAAATATTTTTTTAAATTAAAACTGCGGGGCTTAATGGCACTTAGCGATGTCATCTATTGGAAACAACTGATCCTGGAGGCAAGAGTTGTTGCCTGAAGTGTAAAGATCTCTGTGAAAGAAAAAAACAAAAACAAAAACTGTTCTCTCCTATTCAGTGAGGGTTTAAAAAACATTTGCTGCCAATGATACTTTTTAGAAAGCTCTTAGCTTGATTAAATAAAATGTCCTTCAAAAGTTGTCTCAGTGACAATTAGATGAACTAAAAGCAATTCTGACTGTGATCATCAATAAGATTAACAATTTAAGTATGTGGTTCTAGGTAAATAAATTGTAATGTCAGTTCATTCCTACAATTAAATCCAGTTAATTCAACCTCAAGACAAATCTGAGTTCTCAAAACTCTCAGATAACAGCCTCAGTTTCCCTTGAGAAGGCCTTTCTACCTTTCACAGCGATTATCTTGAAAATGACAAATGAGAACCTTTGGGGAAACAGGTGAATATTGGCCCTTTGCTCAAAGGGAACTGCCAGAGGGTCCCTAAGTTGACCTCTCTTCTGCCCCATATGTGACATCACACACTAAACCTTCAGTCACTCTGGCGTGGAACAGCTGAAGTTTTTCATTCATAGTTCTTGTGTTAATGATTGTACTCAGATAAAGAAGAGAAAAATCATGTAAGGAAAGGCAGGAGCCTTGGACTGGGAGGATGGAAAAGACCATAGCTAGGCACTGTTGTGCAAATATTAACTCACTCAGCCCTCCTTACCTCCCTGTAAGGTAAGTTACTATTATCCCCAGTTTTGCAGTTGAGGCAACAGAGGTATAGAGTCTAATTTATTTGCTCGAGGATTCAAAACTAGAAAATAATAAAACTGAGATTCAAACCAATCTGTGCGAATCTGTGTCCAAAGTCCACAATCTTATTCTTTTCGCTTTACTATTGCTGAGGAAATTAAAGTAAAAATGGCATGCGGCTAGCAGTAAAAGAAAAGAAGATCATCCAAGGTCATGTTTCTTTACATTACCGCAGGAAGTTTCAGGATTCTGGAGACGCTCTAGTGAAAGTGAAAGTTGCTCAGCCATGTCCAGCTCTTTGCGACCCCATGGACTGTAACCCACCAGGCTTCTCTGTCCATAGAATTCTCCAGGCAAGAACACTGGAGCTACATTTTTAGATATTGGCTGAGGGCCCATTGTGCCTACTTTAATAAGAGGTGGCCTTACCATAGTCCTTGCTTAAAAATAATTACGTTTCAGTATTATACACAAACAAAACATTTATTGAAAGGAGGTAAGCCAACTCACGGAACAAGGCATCTTTGCTGGATCTTTCAGCATGTGAACTAATAACTAAAATGCTCTTTCAGGGCTGCTATAAACATTCAGGAATTAATAGTTGAAATGATGTCAAATGCCACTAAGTAACAGACCAGAGGTCTCAAACTGTTTTGAAGGACTACAGTGGTCAAAAACCCTCCTTAAAGCACGCTTAGTGCAACTTCACCTCTATTTATATATGTTTTATATGTTGAACTTCAGCATAAGCTTTTTCTGTTTTTTGAAGAAATAGCTCTCTGCTTAACATTATTTTTCTTATAATTGTCCTTACATAGTATTCAATAGTTTGTTTATTCATTCACTTATTCAATCATTAGATATTGGGAAAATAAAGCAAGAATATCACTCAGACCTTCCTTCAAGGAACTTGAAATTTTAGGGAAACTGATCCAGTTGAAGGCCAAACTGAATTTAAGATGAATTACTGTCTTATGTACTCTTTTCAAGGCAATACAGTCATAGTTACTAGGTTAGGACTCATTCAGTGAAACAAATTTTAACGTTATACTCATCATTGACAAAGGCATCTCAATGGTAGCTACTAGACCCTGTTAGTCTGGGAGAACTAAGAAAGGGAGATTTATCCTTTCTCAAAAGCAGTGCCAATAAAAGAAGCAGAACACGGTTATTTTTCTTTAAACGTGTAAAAAATGGTTCAATTTCTTACCTCTAGAGCTTTCAATCTTTCTAACAGCCATCTGGTCTTCCCTTTCCCCTCATCTGCACTGCTCCCTTCACTCCTTGAGTCCTCATCTAGCGCCATGTGACGGCCTTCCAAAGCTGCCTTGTGTTTTCGCTCCTCTTCTGACAGTTTTTCCTGAAGCAAGAAAGAATTGTTGTTTTTAGTAATCTTCACTGAAAAATAAGAAAGAGATTAAGGCTGAAAAGTCTGGAACCTTCCTACTCTTTTTGCTTTCTTTCTAGGGCTGAGGTGGAGAAAATTTTGCTAAACAAATTCTGAGTGGTGCTTGTATTAGTGGTGCTTACTACTATAAACACAAGAGCTAACTTTAATGAATTTTGGCAGGTCAAGTCACTGGGTTACCACCACTGAATGCACATGTCCTCTGCCCTGCTGGAGAAGTGACTGAGCCGACAAAGTTGTAGGTGAAGTCATGTGGTTAATTCACTTTGATCTGCACAGTGAAATTCAGCTCTGCTCTAAAGTGCGGGGAGGTAAGTCAGTCTTGATACCTTGACTTGTGAATAGCTTAGTTCCTCAAAAAAAGATCATCAAAGTCACTGGACGTGCAACCAGTATAAGGTAAAAGAAAATATGACAAAATATTTAAATGGTAAAGATCTCAGAAGTCTATGCTGAAACCACTTAGCTCCTTCTGCTCAATAATGACATGGCTCTTAAGGACCCTATAGCCCCCTTTCTAGAAAATATTTCGGGATCTGTAGTACAGCCTTGCAGGGAAGGCAATGGCACCCCACCCCAGTACTCTTGCCTGGAAAATCCAATGGACGGAGGAGCCTGGTGGGCTGCAGTCCATGGGGTCGCTAACAGTCGGACAGACTGAGCGATTTCACTTTCACTTTTCGCTTTCATGCATTGGAGAAGGAAATGGCAACCCACTTCAGTATTCTTGCCTGGAGAATCCCAGGGATGGGGGAGCCTGGTGGGCTGCCGTCTATGGGGTCACACAGAGTCGGACACGACTGAAGTGACTTAGCAGCAGCAGCAGCAGTATAGCCTTGAGGCAGACATATAATGTTATCTTGCCTGGCCTCCCTGTTTGTTGGTGGTTACTCAACCCTGTCACTTTCAGCTTTTTGGAAGTTGGGAAGTATTAATTTGAGCCTCATGACTGGCTCTTGCTTTCAAGATAAAAAGAAATGTCAAGAGCATACCATATGAAAAAAAGACATCTCATCCACTTTTATACATACGTCAAGACACTGTGCTACAGAATCAGGTGTCATCATTCATCACACTTTTTAACTCTAACCAGAATGCTATAGAAATCTTTGTATTGATACAGCTGGTTGCCAACCATGTGGGCTAAACTGGATTTCAGTGGTGAGAGGTTTCTTTATATTCAGCACTAGGCTGACATCATTTGCAAATATAAAAGTGTTAAGAGATAGGATTCTTAAAAAACCCACTGGGAAAAGAACAGCATAAGCAGGAAAAAAAACAAAAACAGGTTTTTTAACTGTGTTCATAAAAGTGTTTTGCATGTTCTGAAATTATTTAACTTCTTTTTTGAAAATAAAACATGAAGGAAAAAATTCAATGTATATGTACATATGTATAAGTATACATGCATGTATAAATACATAAAACATTGGAGACTATATAGAAACTTAACCCATGTTAATCTGTTTCCTAACAGATTTCAAGATATAATTTCCATTTCTTTATATAAATGTGCAATTGACTAAGCAGGTGATAGCTCTTTATAAAATCCAGCCTGGGTGTATCCACATACAACACACAGGTGTGTCCACTTCTGTAGCTGGAGTTAGTTTGGTTCAGATACGTGCTCAGCAAGTTTAAAGTGTAGATCCCCAAGCCAAGACAAACATCCAGGACTGTATTTTTATAGTTTTGATTCTTTAAGGTTTGTTCACTCATCAGACCTACATTTCCATGATAAGGACTTGAAATCTGCAGTTACACCTCAATTTAGAAATAAAGAGGTCCTTCTATTTTTCTTTTAAGATTCGAGAGCACTGTACTTAAACACTAAATTGGGATTACAAAACAAGCTTTAAAAAAGGTATCATCTACCACTATTTCTCTGTGTGTGTATACACAGAAATAATTAGGATTCTACTTAATTAAATAGAATTATTCTGTCTAATTAAAACAAACAAAGGAAAGTCACTGGTATAAACTCAAAGCCCAAAGACTTTGGGATATGGAAGCCAGATTCCACATCTACCAGTTATCAGCTTTGCAGATAATATTGGGCAAACTACTTAATTTCAATAACTCTTGGTGTCTTTGTCTCCTAAATACTTAAATGAGGTTAACAGCCTCACACATAACATGCACACATCTACAGTCAATTCTCATTATTCATGATAGCTGTGTTCACTGAATTAACAAATATTGAATCATTGCTCCTAAGGGAGATATAGGGTTAGGTTTCTGGAGGCCTTTGGTTGCAACAGTTTCATCACTAATCAATATGTAATCTTGTTTTATGAGTGTTTCTATTTAAAGACATCTTGTTTAATATATATTGTTGATTAATTAGCACTGAACTAACCACAAAAGGCACTATAACTCATGCTTAAACAAAGCTTATCTAATACCCATTTTCTCCATGAGGCACATCACAACCTTCTTGCACTTAGGAAAGTTAGATAACAGTTCACATCATGCTTGGGGACCATCTTCAACAGTGAGACCACTCACAAAAAAATACTAAAAAGTGGCACTAAACAGAGTGTTAAAGGACACATTTCCAGTGGGAGAGAGAAAAAAGAAGGCAGGACATTGCTTTGGTTGACCTAAGCTGGGATAATACAAGTGGTGGATGACTTAAAAGTTTTCACCCCTCTGCAATGTCCATGAATAACCATGAAAGCACTGCAGGCTTTCATTTTGGGGCTGCAAATAAATTTCCAGTAGTAAGTGAATTCAGAACGTCCAAAAATAATGAGGACTGGCTATATGTATGCATACATTCACATTAAAGTGTCTAGGCACAGTGCCTAAATATTATTATATGAACAAACTGGACACAATTCAGGATAGTATAGATTATATATGAGTATTTAGGTTACATAAAATTCAAGAGTCACTTTACATAATTGAAGAAAGGGTGATCAATGATGACTGAGAGGAGTGATTTTGTAGAAATGGAAATGACTTATGCTTTGGTGGAGTGATACCACTTGAATAGGTAGAGAGGCATAGGATGGGATTTCTGGTTAAAGAGAAAACTGGAACAAAGGCCCCCAGGCAGGAATGCATTTTGTCCTTATTGGTTCATGAGGAAACTGGTTTGATTATCTTGCAAGAAAAACTGAGAGGCAGGTAATAGATGGGAGAGTAAAACAAAGGGTTACTGGAAATGAGAAAGGAAAATTCAGATATCATTCATTAATTCATTTATTTATCCTATAAATGTTTCTTAAACACAAAATATTGGCCATTTGATAGTCTAGTACTAGAGGTATGGCAAACAAGACACAGTTTCTATACTCTATGAATTTGTATCCTAAGTGTGGGAAACACAATAAACTCCAAGTCAAATCAGTAAGCTCTATAACTGTAGCCAGTGGTATGTTTAGGGACAATATGAGATACGGTGTCATCAGTGTAAGGCATGTCTGAGGAGGTGGTCATTTAAGCTGAGACCAAATAATGGGAAGGAAGCAGCTGGACAATGGTCTGGGAGAAAAACATTTCAAGTAGAAGAAACAGCAAAGCAAGTACCCAGTTGCAGGGCTAAGCTTGTCTTGCTGACCAGTTGAGGGAGAGCCTGTGTGATGGAGCATAGGAACTCAAGAGTAAAGAACAGCACAGAATGAGAATAGAGAGAGTTGGACCATGGCAGTCTTTCAAGGCATGGAAAGGGGGTTTGGTTCAATTTTAAGTGCAGTAAAGAGGAACTGGAGGCTAAGTAGAGGAGTGATAAGTTTTGGTTTACATTTTAGAAATGGCATCCTAACTGCTACAGTGGACAATGGGCTGTGGAAGGAAGGAGCCAGGAGGCCATCTGGGAGGGTTTTCTACAAGAAGGAATAAAAATTAGGAATGCTCTGAAAGTACTGGATAGGAACTCACCAAAACCAGTTCTCATACTGGATAGTAGGCCAGATGCCCTGGATTTAAAATCCTGGTTTTACAATTGTGCCTCTTGCTGGGCAAAATATTCAATCTTTTCAGTCCCTCAGTTTCCCTCAGATGTAAGTGAAATAGATGGACTAAATGTCCCTTGCAATATAAAGGTTCTAAGAATTCAATTATTCAAGACACACTTTTCAGGGAGGAAAAGCTATTAATATGCTCAATGGTAACAGAACTGACAAGAATGACAAGAAGACACAAAAAGGACCTCTACATTTTGTAATAAGAAGGTTGTTAGTGGGAACTTGAGAGCTATTTGACTCAAGTGTGATGATGGTAACCAAATTGTCAGTGGTTATGCAAAAAGTGAAAAGAGAAAATAGCAGCAATTTTCTCAGATGCTTATTTGAAAGAGTGGCAGGGAAGGAAAGGAAATATAAGGAACTACAGCCAAAGAGCACTGAAGAGACAAGTGGAAACCTTGATTTCAAGATGCAGAAAATTGAGTTGTTTGAAGAAAGAAAGAGAACAGGTGGAACTAAAGAGATGCTAGCAAAGGTGGTATGAAGGTAGGAAGAGATCTCCCAAGCAGAGAAGGCAGAGCATGAAAGGCTTTGAAGGAAAAGTCAATGTTTTTTTTTTTCTTTAAATGTGGTTCCCTGCAAAATATTATGTCACAACATAATTTCCAAGTTAGTACTGCTAAGTCCGTAGTTAGTGTCTAGCCTGGGTTCTTAAAGAACAAGGGTTTAAGGTAAAGCGTCTGTGGAGACCTGGGTTCGATCCCTGGGTTGGGAAGATCCCCTGGAGAAGGAAATGGCAATCCACTCTAGGACTATTGCCTGGAAAATCCCATGGACAGAGAAGCCTGGTAGGCTACAGCCCATGGGGTCGCAAAGAGTCAGACACGACTGAGCAACTTCACTTCAGTCCATTTGAGACATGTAAAAAACACCTTTTGTGAAGTGACTCAAGCAAGGGAGCCACTGGAGGGCATATCACTAACCAACTTGAAGTTAAATCCATGAGAAACTCGGGGAAATGCAACAAAGCACAGAGCTCAGCATCATCCCACCCTAGGGCCAAGGGTGTGTGTGTGTGTGTGCTCAGTCATGCCCGACTCTTGTGACCCCAGAGAGTCACCTGCCGGGCTCCTTTGTCCATGGGATTCTCCAGGCAATAATACTGGAGTGGGTTGCCATTTCCTCCTCCAGGGGATCTTCCCAACCTAGGAATCAGGTCCAGGTTTCCTGCATTATAGGCAGACTCTTTACCAACTGCAAGGGAGTTGGGACATTCATGCACCAACCTCCAAAGAATCAGTAGCTGGGGGTAGCTTCTGGGGTGTCAGTCTCCAAGCTGCCACAGGCAGTAAGATTTTTAAAAATAATTCTCACATAAAAGCGCTCTTCAACACAGACACTGATAGCTAGAGATCTCGGGAGCACTCTGGATGACTTAGGGGTACGGGCTGACCATCGTCAATGTCCTCTACCAGTCGAGAGGAGGTTTGTGACTGCTTTATATGACCCCACCAGGAAAGAAAGCCACATTTGTACACTTCTCAGGCTTAAACGCACATTTTATTGTGTTTCAATGCTATTAATAAAATGCCCTAAAACCAATCCAGTAAGTGCTGTAGAGTTATCCATCCTATCCTTTTCTTTACTCTTGTCTCTTTAAGCACGTACCAATGAGAGTGTTGGAGTGTAATGTAATATTGAGGAGGAAGACAAATGGAAGGTAAACAAATATTAAGTAAACAGATGAGCAAAAGAGGAAAATAGGTGGAGAGAAACAAGGAGAAGGGAGAGTTTTGGGAGAGTTGGAAGGCTAAACTCCATTGACAGATGACTACTGTCGATTTCAGACAGGACAGCTGTATTATGCTCACGGCAACCCACTCCAGTACTCTTGCCTGGAGAATCCCACGGGCGGAGGAGCCTGCTAGGCTACAGTCCGTGGAGTCGCAAAGAGTCGGACATGACTGAGCAACTTCACTTTCACTTTCTTTCACTTAAAAAGCATGAAGATATTTTTTTAAAATTAAGTAAACGAATTTTATACACATAAATAACCCATTTCAATCAGAAACATTAATCCCTTTTCTATTAATAATTAATCTCCTGTGATTTACCTGGTAAAAAGAGAGCAGGACAGAGATTAGAAACATATTTTAAATAAAACGTATTCTTCATATAAACTTCTAACAGGGAAACAAGACAAATGAGCCAAGTCCACTCCTGAGAATGGCAGACTGTGAAGAAAATCAGCTGAGTCCAGAGGTGACCTGTTTTAATGTTTCAGTCCTTCATGGACGTTAATCAGCAGTGAATTCTATAAAAGTGAGGCCACCACAAAAAACATTCACTCCCCACATATTTCACATATGGTTGAGACCATAAGCTTGTTGCTCTCAACAAATACCAGTGGGTATGCAGGAAGTTAAAGATTTAGAAGTTCAGTTAGTATCCAAGGGTTTAAATCAAACTCTGCCTTGAAGGTACATAAAGCAATCCTTGGAGCTATAAGTTTCTTTAAGCGGTTACCAGGGCAATGATTCACCTGTGGGGGAGCCCTTATCTTTTGTTCTCACGTAGTCAGCATCATCAGACCTATGTGAGATAGTATCGATCAACACAAAGCTCTCAGGTGCATCAGCTCAGCTCAGACAGATGACAGTCCGGGGGGCTCAGTTAGTCCAAAGAGCAGGCAGGACAGCCCCTTGCTGATGGCCTGCTACTATTCAAAAACATCGCTGAAGAAAGTGGTCATAGGACCCTGCTCCCAAATTACGTCCTATTCATCTTTTGGTTACCAGCTTCCCCTAGCCCAGCACAATGGGATCCAGGCAAGGTTTCCTGAGGTCATCTTACTTTATAACTAATTAATCCATCCATCCAATACATATGTACTGAGTAGCTTTCGTAGGCCAGGCACTGTGGAAGATGCCAGAGGCAGAAAGGTGAATAAAAACACACGTGGAGCCTGTTTTCATGAAGCTTAGAGTCTTGTGGAAGGCGACAGTAATCAGAATGTCACCAGCAAATATAAAATAACACTGTGGTATGTGCTGGGAAGAAGAGATTCCAGGAGCTTTGAAAAATCATTACTAGAGGGATGCCAGAGAGCTCAGGAAAGCCAATGTTCATGTTTACCACCATGGCAGTTAACCAGGAAATGCCTGTGAGGTTGAGGAGGGAGAGAGCAGTTTTTAAAAAGTCTGAAAGGAGGTATGTGTAGCTGGGGAGGAAAGTGAAGCTCAGTGGACTAATGAGACCATGCCACAGGTCAAGGAATTTTGCCTTTACTCCAAGGGCAATAAGAAGCCACGGACTGTTGTCATGCACGCGTGTGTGTGTACACATGCACACACATGATACAGGGTGGGGGCAGTTGACAAGGTAGGATCTGTATTCTAAAATAGATCCCTGGTAAAGTGTGGAGGATGGATTGGAGTGAGGTTAACACAGACGTGGGAAAAATAAGATGCAACTGCAATAGTCTCAACAGGAGTAGCCTGACCCATGATTAAAGTGATAATTTCACAAAATGAGACCTCATAGTTTGTAATTATCTTGTGATTTTGATTCTTTCATATGCAGTTACTCCAAGAACGACAAATACTAAAATTTCCTTGGGTCACTGATGTTGGCTGGCATCCATCAGTCATCGGTCAATGGGTGTGGGGAGCGAAGTGTGGCTTCATTAAAATGCAGATACCTTGGCCAACTTTGGCCCCAGTGGATTACAATATCTAGGAGTGAGGGCAGGGATCTGTAATTTTAGAAAACACCTCAGGTAATACTAATCTATGTCAAAATTTAAGAGCCTCTGGACAAAGATGCTTCAATATATAAGATAAATCATTTTTACTTTAGATAAGCTTTCAAGGTTGTCCATTTGATTTAATTCTTATAATTGTTCGACAGATAAACAGAATAATTATAAGAATGTTGCAGAATTGCCTGGTGCACAAGCTTGGCCTTAACACGGTGGCACTGCTGTCTTCCAGCCCATCAACTGGGGGAGTGACATTAGGTCTGCACCCAGGACGGCGAGGATCATTAAAGAACAGAAATTTGGGCAAAGGGGAAAGGCAGTGTATGCCACATGTGGACATAACTTGGTACTTCATTTGATAGGATAAAGGGAGGGTCAGCCTCTTCTGTTTCTTGAGGGCCATCAAATTCCATCTCACTGTGATCTATTCTAATCCAGAGTGAGAAGAGACCCATTTTAGTTTTAGAATAGAAATAAAAAATTTACATTCCAGTCCTAACTCTGCCACTAACCAGCTGTGTGATTTTAGTCAAGTCACATAACTTCTCTGTCCGTTAATTTCCTCATCTGTGAATAGACTGTACAGAAATAGACTATCTCTAAGGTCCCTCCTAGCTTTAAATGTCTACAATTTTGATCATCTGTAAAAACTCAATTTAGAAGAATAAGTATTTAAATACTACTGAAGTTCAGGAATGTTAATACAGAATGCCATTAAGGTTAGATCTGCCTAGGTAATAAAATCTATTTGCTCCTTTCCAGCAGGGAAGGCAATGGCACCCCACCCCAGTACTCTTGCCTGGAAAATCCAATGGACGGAGGAGCCTGATGGGCTGCAGTCCATGGGGTCGCTAACAGTCAGACAGACTGAGCGACTTCACTTTCACTTTTCTCTTTCATGCATTGGACAAGGAAATGGCAACCCACTCCAGTATTCTTGCCTGGAGAATCCCAGGGATGGGGGAGCCTGGTAGGCTGCCGTCTATGGGGTCACACAGAGTCGGGCACAACTGAAGTGACTTAGCAGCAGCAGCAGCTCCTTTCCAGAGTGTCTGTCTGTCTTTCTTGGGTAAAACCCTCCCCAACACTTTTTTTTTTTTTTTTTTTTTTTTTTNATCTTCGTTTTCTGAATGTTGAGCTTTAAGCCAACTTTTTCACTCTCCACTTTCACTTTCATCAGTGGCTTTTTAGTTCCTCTTCACTTTCTGCCATAAGGGTGGTGTCATCTGCATATCTGAGGTTATTGATATTTCTCCCGGCAATCTTGAATCCAGCTTGTGTTTCTTCCAGTCCAGCATTTCTCATGATGTACTCTGCATATAAGTTAAATAAACGGTGACCATATATAGCCTTGACATACTCCTTTTCCTATTTGGAACCTGTCTGTTGTTCCATGTCCAGTTCTAACTGTTGCTTCCTGACCTGCATATAGGTTTCTCATACTATATTCCAGATCATTCATTATTTTTCTAAAGGAGATTGTCCTTAGCTCTTACCATGAAAGGAAGTAAGGAAGAAGGGAGGGAGAGAGTGAAGAGAGGAAGAGGAAGGGAAGGGAAAAGACCCACCTCAAGTACACACAGATGTACTTGAAGATGGCAAAATGAAACCATGGGGATATGAAGAGACAACTATCTAACTGTGGAAAGACAGTCAAGGAAGTTGGAACATATTTTTCATTTTTGATATCCAGCCATGTGTTAAATATCTGCCTATTAACTCATAGTAAAAATATAAAAATACATAATTTAAGACTGATCACATAAGGAAGAGACTTGGGTGGTGGTAGCATAAAACAATAAGCCCTTTCCAGAACACAAAAGATATAAATAGCATCTAATATTTGTAGAACACTTCAGAGTTAAGCCAAATCACCTCATGCATATCAATTAACATACTCACTGCCATGAGGACAAATAGCCTGGACTCCCTTTATAGACAAGAAAACAGACTCCAATAGGTTATAAAAGTATAACTGTTAGTCGCTCATTTGTGTTCAAGTCTTTGTGACCCCATGGGCTGTAGCCCCAAGGCTCCTCTATCCAAGAGATTCTCTAGGCAAGAATAATGGAGTGGCTTGCCATGCCCTTCTCCAGGGGATCTTCCCAACTCATGAACTGAACTTAGTTCTCCTGCATTGTAGGTAGATTGTTTACCATCTGAGCTGCTAGGGAAGGCCAATAAGTTACAAAGAGTCCTGTTAATATTTAGTGGCAGAGCCAGAATTTAATTACAGTGCAATTTCCAGTGTCATGCTCTTTCTACAGGTCCAGTTACTTCTTTTGGACTTTCCCATGTACCTATAGATCTATCCCTACTGCTAATTCTATCTGAGAATCTGTGATCATTATCCAACCATGGGCCATGCTGCAAGATGACGTTTTCCCAAGGTTCCCTGGTCATTTATCCAGGGAGCAGGTGATTTTATCAGAGATGTTGGATCTGGTTTCAGATGAACTTATCAGCATAGTAGATTTAACAAACCACAACTATTTCCATAGTTAATAATGATTCAATTACTTCAAAACAGAAACACATACCTACTATAGAAAAATGAAAATGTAGAGGCCAGTCATTTAGCTGACAGCTGCCCCAGTGAGCCCCGGTGGCTTCAGCCTCTGATTTACTTACTCATTTGCTGTCTGGTTGTGGGGAGGGTGCACAGAATATATCATTACTTTAGCTAGTACTTTGGCAAACACCACAACAACATTCCCAGGGATTGCTAGCAGCTTTTGTTCAGGACTAGCATACTAAATTTTAAGGGGGGAAACACAACGTCAGATAAATCACAGGGTTTTAAAAGAACATCCAATTTGTTCACAGTTTAACATTAGTACTGTCAGGCAAAACATATAAAACTCTTCTTTTTCATCCCTGGATTTGACTTACAAAGTGAACTCAGCACACAGTAAAATCCCCAAGATTAAATGTGCATGATGGATAAGAGAACAAAGTATTTTCTTTATGTCTCTAATATGAACCACGACCATTGGCATATCAATTCACATCTACTCCACATTATTCTTCACTCAAAACACTCCTCAATACTGCCAACTGTCTTCCGTATTGAACAGCTCTGTGAAGGTACATTAATAAATTTTCAGATGATGCTTTTATTGCCTGTTCCATCTATCAGCAACATTTATTTCCTTTAAAAAAAGGTTCAATTCCAAAAACACTTTAAAGGAAAACTCTACTGTGGAACAGGATGATGTGAAAAAGTGAGCTGTAATTTTCATTATAGGCATGCTTCAGGTGGTAAGAAATCTAAGAAAACAACAACAAAAATGATGTCCTTGTAGCCCACAAATAGTTGTCTGAGTGTAACTCAAGCAGAAGGAAGCCAAAAATGCTAAGAATGTTATGCAGGTAGAGAATTTCAGTAGTCAGTGGCTACACTTAAATGCTTGGACATCACTAAATACAATTCATGAGTTAACATCAAAATTTGCATTCAAAATCGATCTCTTTTTCCTCTTCTGCTCCCTTTCTCCCATCTTCCTAGCTTTCAGAGAGAATTCATGGAACAGGAGAGCCAGAGAGCCTCCAGAGGAAAGCGCTTGGGCTGAGCAAAGGCCACCCCAAAATGAACAAATTATCCAGTCCTTAACTAGTTAGCAGTGGGTGGGTGCCTATATTACTGATGTCTTTATATACATCTCAACAGTCATATGTTTGCAATTCCTGGACAGAAGTTTAAAGAAAATTTAAGCAATTTAAAAATATTTCTATCTCACTGTTCCCATAAATGTACAATGTCAGATAAAGAACATATCCAAATTTTTGTTTCAGAATATACGATCAAAACTATATATATATTCTTTTTTTGACAATTATTGCCAGGTCCATATTTACGTATTATCTGAGTTTGTTAAACTGAACTGAACTGACAAGTCTCTCCTAAGAAACAGTTAAGTGTTCAAATATAATAATATTATTATTATTATAAATAATAGTTTCAAGCAGAAACATCACTTTGCTGACAAAGGTGCACATAGTCAAAGCTATAGTTTTTTCAACAGTCATGTACAAGTGTGAGAGATGGACCATAAAGAAGGCTGAGCACCAAAGAATCAATGCTTCCAAAATGTAGTGCTGGACTGTCTACAGTAGCCAGGACATGGAAGCAACCTAGAGGTCCATCAGCAGATGAATGGATAAGAAAGCTGTGGTACATATACACAATGGAGTATTACTCAGCCATTAAAAAAGAATGCATTTGAATCCGTTCTAATGAGGTGGATGAAACTGGAGCCTATTATACCGAGTGAAGTAAGCCAGAAAGAAAAACACCAATACAGTATACTAACATATATATATGGAATTTAGAAAGATGGTAACGATGACCCTATATGTGAGACAGCAAAAGAGACACAGATGTAAAGAACAGATTTTTGGACTCTGCGGGAGAAGGTGAGGATGGGATGATTTGAGAGAATAGCACTGAATCATGTATGTGAAATAGATCGCCAGTCCAGGTTTGATGCATGAGACAGGATGCTCAGGCTGGTGCACTGGGATGACCCTGAGGGATGGGATGGGGAGGGAGGGGGCAGAGGTGTTCAGGATGGGGAACACATGTACACCCATTGCTGATTCATGTCAATGTATGGAAAAACCACTACAATATTGTCAAGTAATTAGCCTCCAATTAAATAAATTTTAAAAATATGGAATTCACATATGACAAGCTGAAAAAAAAATGTAGTGCTGGAGAAATGTCTTGAGAGTCCCTTGGACAGCAAGGAGATCAAAGCAGTCAATCCTAAAGGAAATCAACCCTGAATATTTATTGGAAGGATTGATGCTGAAGCTGGAGCTCAGCATCCAGCTGATACTTAGGCCACCTGGTGCAAAGAGCTGACTCACTGGAAAAGACTCTGATGCTGGGAAAGACTGAGGGCAAGAGGAGAAGGGGATGACAAAGGATGAGATGGTTGGATGGCATCACCAACTCAATGGACATGAGTTTGAGACCTTCTCCAATGCATGAAAGTGAAAAGTGAAAGTGAAGTCACTCAGTTGTGTCCAACTCTTAGTGATCTCATGGACTTTAGCCCACCAGGCTTCTCCATCCATGGGATTTTCCAGGCAAGAGTGCTGAGTGGGTGAATAAGGAATGATATCACCCCAATTTACTTCTGACAACACTGTGCTCAAGCTTAATGCTGAACTACCTAAATATTCTTAAGTACTTTCAACAGAAAACTATTTTAAGCCAGTATTTTGCTAATAGAAACAAGAAGCAATGGACTGATAGAATATTTGCATAATAGGTAAAGCACCACTATACTGATTTCCACTCCAAGAAAATAAGATTTTGCTTATCCTTTAAGGGACAGTGCACCACAAGGATCTCACCCAGAAGCCCATATTTTATGCCATGTAACTATCTAACCTAAAGTGTCCTGGGAGTTTCTGGAGACTCACACACTCCTAATCAAGATACTCAGTTCCTCCCTGCTTCCTCTTTCCTGGAGTTACCTAAAAGAAAAGGCCTAATGAGGTGCATTAGTTGTACTTTTGAAAGTCAGAGATGAATTATCTAGTTAATTCTCTAGGGGTCTCATGTCAGAACAGAGAGTAGCTTCACTTATTTGCACCTAAATGGAACTTAAATATAAAGCAAGAATATTACATTTTTTTTCCTAATAAAATTTACATAATACCTGCTCTCTGTAGTCAGGAAAAACTCAAGGCACAGCACAGGGCCCAATTGTTTGAGGATTTTACGGAAGAAATTTTGCCAGCAATATTGTCCTGGTATGCTTTTTGACATTAAAACTCTTATTTTTATCTCTAACCCCTGAAAACAGCAGAAAGCAATCACTTAAGGTGCTTCTTTGTCACTGAGTGGGATGTACATCCTGACAAGCTGCTCACAGCCACAGTGGGTGTAGACAGACAAAGAGCTACTTGGTGAAGACACCTGTAACCCTGCCAGATGATTCATCTTGGTAAGAGAGGGAAGGCAATTCAGATAAATTAGCAAGAAATAAGCATGATTCTAAGCCACAATCAGAAAAATCAGAATATACACACTCACACACATACATACAAAAAGTAATATTAATATAAATGTGAATCAGAAACTTAAGAGTAAGCATTTTCTTCATGCAAAACCTGTACATTTAAAAAGTAATGAACCAGACATGTTCTGGTGCATGAAACAAAGGCCAGAGGTCTCTCAACTTACTCCTACATCCCAGAGATGGTNATTAATATAAATGTGAATCAGAAACTTAAGAGTAAGCATTTTCTTCATGCAAAACCTGTACATTTAAAAAGTAATGAACCAGACATGTTCTGGTGCATGAAACAAAGGCCAGAGGTCTCTCAACTTACTCCTACATCCCAGAGATGGTCACCTCAGTACTAAGCCATTTTATATTGCCATAGGGAGGGAGGAAACATACAACTGGCTACTGAGCTGATTTCTCATCCCAGGTGTGCCACTCACGGGCAGTGGTGCCTTAGTAAAGCCCCTGGCTATCAGTGACATCGTTTCCTCATGTGCAAAATTATGTGCCTGGATATTGGAGGTAACTTTCCTCTTTCTGAGCACCTTAGACTCGCTAAATATCCTGATCATCTCTATACACTTATTGACTTTCATGTGTCACACCACAACTGATTTCTTAGAAAATCATGAATAACAAAGGCTGGCTATTGATTATACTCTTTGCAGCCAAAGATGGAGAAGCTCTGTACAGTCAACAAAAACAAGACCAGGAGCTGATTGTGGCTCAGATCATGAACTCCTTATTACTNAAACATGAACCCCCCTCCCACCTCCCACCCCACATCATCCCTCTGGATCATCCCCATGCACCAGCCTCATGCATCCTATTTTTAATTTGGGGCTTCCCTTGTGGCTCAGCTGGTAAAGAATCTGCCTACAATATGGGAGACCTGGGTTCGATCCTTGGGTGTTTAATTTGAAGGGTATCATTGAAAGTTTATTTTCTTGGAAACATATATAGAGAGAAATCCTAAGAAATAGTTGAATCATGTTTTTAAGACCCCCATTGTCAACCATTTGTACTGGAGGAAAAAAGTGTTTTAAAGGGCTTCTGCTGTAGTATGAGTCATTGATTGCTTTCTTTTTTTATACTTTCTTTTAATCATCTACAGGTATAAGAATGGCAGTGGCATTATCAGAAGGGCCTTTGATAATGATGCTTAATGCTTGTCCAAAACAAAAGTACTCATGCAGCAGGAGAGTTGGTAGTATACTCAGAGTTCTCATTTATGTAAACTATTTCTTTGTTATTGATATTTCATAAAACAGTAACCACTTACTAAGAAATAGAATTCTTAAATAATTTGAATAGTAATTCTTTATAACATTCTTTATTTGGAAATTTTAGACTACTCAAAATAACAGTGTCCTGCTAGTTGAAAGGTATACTGTAGTGCTGAACTTTGAGTTACTGTGCAAGATTTTTTTTTAATGCTCACTTGTAATATGTTTGGTGAGAGTACTTAGGATTAAAGTTTTGATTACAAATTGTTGTTTAAAAAGATGTAAGAGTTTGTAAATCATTGTCCTAGGCATGTGTGTTAGACTATCACTCTGTACGTGGTAAACTACAACTTTGGAATGGAACAGCATTTGTATACATTGCACTCATCGTGTAGCCTACTTGGGCTTGTGACAGAGAATGTACTCTGAGATGGTGCAGAACATATAGCTTATTGGAGAACATGGTTGTGTGAGCAGAAATGAAGTTTATTGAGCACTCATTTTGTTCAAGAGCTTTATAGAATATAACATATATAATGCTTTCAATCTTTCTTAAGAGTCATAGACACAAGTTGTAAAAAATTAAATCTGTGATAATTCCATTTGGCCTTTCAGTTCGTTTATTCATTCAGTCTAGCTCTTGTAAGAACACTAAATCTTTCATTTGATTACTGCAGAGTTCCCAGATATTTTGGTATTCATTTCTTATATCTACTTCTTTATCTCCCATTCACTTTTCAACCCACTAGAACTTTATTTTTGTTCCTATTGTTTCATGAAAACACTAAGTCCTTCTCTCAAACCATATTTTATTTGATTGGAAATATCCATTAGAAAGGATATTAGGTGTATTATATATGCCCCATTTTTGTTGACCAAACTGAATGCTAATAAAGAAGAAAAAATGAAGATATCAAAAGGTAACATAATCCATAGAACCTTTTATACTATGTAATGCTTTTACATACTTCTTAGTGAGAAAGATAAAGCTCAAACCCTAGTATATAACAAAACTTAGGCCAGGGGAAACTGACTGTTTTATAGTTATGCTAAACATCACCCCTCCTACCCTTGACGTTACGGAATGCTGAAACAGTTTCTGATGAGTTAGAAGGACATGGAAGTAGTTGAACAAAGGAGAAGTTAAGGCTGTTTCTAAAGAGAATAAAGAGTAAGTTGTTTATTCTAGGGAACATTATATGATGGAATTGATATAAAGTTCATATGTGAATGATGTAGTTACTTTTACATTGAACAAGCCCTAGGAATAAGGCCTAATAAAACATATATATTATATATATATAATATATATATATTGCTTCCCATTATCTCTCTAAATTTTTTCAATGGTGGAAGCTTTCTCCCACCACTGAGTTAGAATTCTAAGATTTCTATTCTTTCTTAGATAATCAACATTCCTAAAAACATTTTAAGGCCTAAAACACTTGTCTGGATTTGATAGCTTAGATGGTAAAGAATCTGTCTGTGATGCAGGAAACTGGGGTCTGATCCCTGGGTGGGGAAGATCCCCTGGAGGAGGAAATAGCGACCCATTCCAGTATTCTTGCCTCGAGAATCCTGTGAACAGAGGAGCGTGGCAGGCTACAGTCCATGGGGTCACAGAGTCAGACATGACTAAGTGACTAACACACTTTCCTGTATAGTAATTGAAACTGCATTTAACTCACAGTAACATCTTTTCATCTCTCTCAGCTATTACTGAATTTAGTTCCCTGCTTGCTAACCTTGGCTTCAGACCTTTCCAGATTTGGTTGGCGTATGAAAGGGAGGAAGAAAAATATGGTAAGAAGGTAAGAAAATCCTTATTCAAACTTTGTTTGGTGGGCTAGATTTGAGGTCCTGGGATTGAGAAATATTTATGGCTGACCCTTTCATGGATAGTTTTGTAGGTACTTGGAAGAGTCCCATCATTGGGGCCTCTCACCTCTGATTTCCTAATGAATAGATCTCTATTTGAATGGTAGATTTAGATTCTCTCTGCCCTTCCTCCCTTCAGAAATTGGGGGTCCACATAGATCCTGTCCTTGTGAATTGAGTCCCTGATCTTTTTCTGTAGCCTTATTGTACTGAATCCAAGATGAGCTTTTCCTCATATACTACCCACCTCCATGCCATGGGAAACCCTCATGTAGACTTTACCTGGTCACATTTGAGAGTGCTGGCCAGTCTCCAAACAGTAGAACCTCTCACCCATTACCATCAAAGCAGTTTTTGAGTCAATCTCTTGACTCTTTGATTTCTCTGCAGTCATTTTGCCTCATCACTGCAGAAGTAAGACAATAAGTTTTCTTAGTAGGTTTCTCAGAGGCTCTTTTCAGTAGGCTTCCTGGAGGCACATCCAAATGAGCGTGAGGGAACAGGCATAGCCTAATCCCTATGTATCTGGGATGGAGGACCTGGAGATCCAAGAATTTTGTGATCCTTTCCTTTAAAAATCTGAATTTTGATCTGGCACCTGACTTAGATATGAAGTATCTCTGTCCTCTTGATATCTCAGCTGTAACTTGTCATTCAATATCCTAAGATATTCCTTTTTTGAAATATAAGAAACTTGGAGCTGGAATTGAATTTGAGGCCTGGCATGCTGCGATTCATGGGGTCGCAAAGAGTCGGACACGACTGAGCGACTGAACTGAACTGAACTAAACTGAACATTTGTTACCTGAATGTCTTCAAAAACAAAACAAAACATGGTAACACAAATGTCAGGGATACCATCCTTATTTACCTAGATTTCTGAAGGTCAGAAGGGCTATAGTGTTGTCAGATTCATATAATCACTTACTGGATCAAGCAAAGTCTTATTCATGACCATTGTTAGGGTCACCGTGCTTCTCTGAATAGAACCAAAAAAAACCAAAACACTGTGACAGATAGATTTAACAACATAACTTTTCCTACTAGGACACTGACAAAGAACTTTTGTCACGTCCATATTTATGGGTCCATCCATGCTACCTGAACACTGGCAGAACTTACAGGTTAACACTGTGGTTACAGGCACCATCATTTCTTGACCTTGCACCGATAAAAATCTCTTTTTCAGTACTATGATGGAGAACGTTAAGCTCACTTATCTGGATACTTGCAAATCTCTCATTCATTCCTAAGGTTAAATACACATTATCTCTAAACTAGAAAACTAGCTAAACTAGATCTTACAGTTATTGGTATTTGTAGGCCCAGTATCACTTTTTATCTGAATATTTGCAAAAAAAAAAAAAAAAGATACAAACACGTGTTGGGGACAACATCATTGCTTACCTAGAATTCTGAAAATCATATAGCCTATGCAGTGTTTAAGGTCCACATCATCACTTGCCTGGATTCCATGATTTTCACCTTTATCTCCTGATTTGGAGCCTACAAAAACACATGGTGGCAACTGTGATTAGGGATATATCTTCCACATGGACTTCAAACACTCCTATGATCACTACTACCATTATTGGACTCATGAACTCTACCTGGATTCTTTAGTTCTGAGGTCAGCATTGTCATTAGAGACACCATCAGCTCTTGACTGGGACCTGTAAAAACACATGGTGGCAACCCTGGTTAGGAATACTTGTTCTTCCATCTGGACCTTGCTAATTCCAGCAGTCTGTTGCATTATGGCAACCACCAACTCCACCTGATACCTGGAGAAGTCTAAGGTCAACACTGTAGTTTCAGACACCATCTTCTATTCAAAGAATACCTGCAAAAATCCCATGGTCACTACTATAGTTAGGACTCTGAGATAGCTTATCTGGATCCTTGCAAATATTTTTGTCACTACTAAATTTTAAGACAAAATCATCCCTGAATTAAGAAACAGTAAATTTTGATGCCTGCTACTTTTGTTAGGGACATTAATTTCTACAAAAACATGGTTATGTTAAGAGTGTGGGACAACATCATTACTTTTCTAGATATCTGAAAATCTTATGTTTTCTAATGTGTTTAAAGTCCACATCATCTTTTACTTGGGTATTAGCAAAGTCCAACATTTATTCCTATTATTAAGTTTACCATCATCTACTGATGCTGAAGCTGAAACTCCAGTACTTTGGCCACCTCATACGAAGAGTTGACTCATGGGAAAAGACTCTGATGCTGGGAGGGATTGGGGGCAGGAGGAGAAGGGGACGACAGAGGATGAGATGGCTGGATGGCATCACTGACTCGATGGATGTGAGTCTGAGTGAACTCCGGGAGTTGGTGATGGACAGGGAGGCCTGGCATGCTGCGATTCATGGGGTCGCAAAGAGTTGGACACGACCGAGCAACTGAACTGAACTGAACTGACTGGAAACTGAAAAATCCCATGGTCTCTACTGTGGTGAGTGATGTCATGATAACTTACTGGACAGTTACAAAATACTTTGAAGTCCACTTGGTTAAAACCCACACCTTTTCACCCGAAAGATTGATCTGCTACAAGGCAAACTTCTTTTTTTTTTTTTTTTTAGAGCTTCCATTTTACTTTATTTTACTTTACAGTACTCTATTGGTTTTGGCATACATTGACGTGAATCTGCCACAGGTGTACACGAACTCCCAAACATGAACCCCCCTCCCACCTCCCACCCCACATCATCCCTCCGGATCATCCCCATACACCAGCCCCAAGCATCCTGCATCNCTATACACAGCAACATCACAATGAACAGTTGGTAAAAAATGGCCTATGTTCTTGGCTGCCCAAGATGAAGCAACCCTTCCAAGCAGCCCTGGGTTTCCAAGATACCAAGTTACAATTTTACTGACTTTTCCCATCACTAAAGACACTTGCCCAGAAGCACTGTGGCTGTGGCTCTTGTTACCTGGTAAAGCTGCCCAGTTTTCTCACCCTCTCAGCCCATCAAACTCAGCTGGCTTTGTGTGTCCACAATGATCTCAGACACCGATAAAATAGTCAAAAGCAATTATAGTTCAGGTCACTCTGGAAAGTCAGCTCCAAGTGGAAGGTTTTGAATTTGTTAGGCTGAGAGAAGTTTGAAGAACTCATTTTGAGGATCAGCCTCTAGGGCCCAGCTGACCACATTCTTGCTGACAAGTTTATACTGTCCCTTCCACGGCCTGCCTTGCTTTATGCCAAGGACAAAGTCTTAGTTTGGTAATTCTCTAAAACTGCCAAATTGTTAGAATTTTTGAAAAGGAAAATAAGCCTCAAGCTCAGTTAACACGCAACACTAATTAGGAATCTAGGGCCCAGCTGACCACATTCTTGCTGACAAGTTTATACTGTCCCTTCCACGGCCTGCCTTGCTTTATGCCAAGGACAAAGTCTTAGTTTGGTAATTCTCTAAAACTGCCAAATTGTTAGAATTTTTGAAAAGGAAAATAAGCCTCAAGCTCAGTTAACACGCAACACTAATTAGGATGAATTTAGAATTTTATCTTTTTTTTCTTTGTGCTCATGGGTCCCTCCTATTTATGCAAATGAAATAATTTTCCATTTCCAGCAAGGCCTTCCTACCAGCAGAATTTCCCTCAACACTTCTGTATCCTCCGGCATGTCCACTAGTCCTCACTCTATCTAGCTGGGGGTCTCTGAACTGGGCCCAACTGCCCCTATCATTTTTCTGAGCGGCTCACTGACCCACCTACCTGTTCCATGTCCTCATGGTCTCCCAAAGTCTCGGCCATCTCTCTGACCCCTCATTGCCTCCTCACCAACGAGCTCACTACCAATCCTTGGACTGAATACGACTGAGAGTAAGGTCCTCAAGATCCTAAGGGGTTAAATAAATTTTCAAATATTACGTAGCTTGTAAGTGGCTCAGTCAGGATGTGAATCCATATTACTGGCCTCCAAAGGCTTTAAGCTTACCCATAATCCCCTGATTTCTCTCACCAGAGTGCCCATAATCCTCTGCTCTACTTCACTGGAATCCTCATAATCCTGTGCTATACTCTAGTGGAATACTCACAGAATACCCACTCTGCTGTACCTCACCAGAATACCCAAAATCCTTTCCTGTCTCTCATCAGAGTACACATAAAACAAAAGGACCTTTCCATTTATCTGAATTTTAATGTCTCTTAAGGACCAACTCAGGGCATACCAGGTGGTATAGTGGTAAAGGATCTGTGTGCCAATGCAGGAGACATGGGTTCACTCCCTGGGTTGGGAAGATTCCCTGGAGTAGGAAATAGCAACCCACTCCAGTCTTCTTGCGTGGAAAATTCCATGGGCAGAGGAGCCTGGTGGGCTACAAAGAGTTGGACATGACTGAGCGCACACACCTGCCCACATGCGACTAACTCAACTCTTACCTTCTCGAGAAGCTCAATATGTTTCCTAAACATGAGCCAGTAGGTTGGCTGCTTTGAGGAAAATGCTGGTGATAGGTTAATGAAAACAAGACCATGGCTGGAAGAACCTTTACCATGATGAACAAGAAAGGAAATAGATACAGCTGAATATAATGCCTTGTAGCACAGTGGTTCTCAACCCAGATCAATTCTAACAGTTAGAATAGGTCTGTGAAGATTTTAAAAAACCCTCATGCCACACCCTTGATCAATGAAATCAGAATCACTGGGATGGAACCAGGACATCACAAATTTTTTGAACTCTTCAGATGATTACAAGGCAAATCAAACATGAGAACCACTAGTAGAAAATGTAATTAATGCTACATGCAAAATTATAGGATTTGGAATAAAAAGACCAAATACACCATGGCCTGACACTGTATGACACTTGTAAGTCAACCACCTCTGCAGAACTCAGTTTCTTCATCTGTAAAGTGTACTTGAACTTTTTGACCTTCCTATTTGGAAACGTTAATATGAGGATCAAATGAGATGATGTTGTGAAACTGTAAACTGTATATATTAATTATTACTGTGGCAATTTTGACTACTGATCCTCTACTGTTGATGTTTAAATGCCCTGGAGAGAAGAGGTAATAAAAATTTATAGAGAAGAAAAAATTCAATAATAGTTGGATTTGAAAAAATTAGACATAATTACTCAAGATGTTCAAGCTGGTTTCAGAAAAGGCAGAGGAACCAGACATCAAATTGCCAAGGGATCACTGAAAAAGCAAGAGAGCTCCAGAAAAAAATCTATTTCTGCTTTATTGACTATTCCAAAGCCTTTGACAGTATGGATCACAGTAAACTGTGGAAAATTCTGAAAGAGATGGGAATATCAGACCACCTGACCTGCCTCTTGAGAAATCTGTATGCAGGTCAGGAAGCAACAGTTAGAACTGCACATGGAACAACAGACTGGTTCCAAATAGGAAAAGGAGTACTTCAAGGCTGTATATGGTCACCCTGCTTATTTAACTTATATGGAGAGTATATCATGAGAAACTCTGAGCTGGAAGAAGCACAAGCTGGAATCAAGATTGCCGGGAGAAATATCAGTAACCTCAGATATGCAGATGACACCACCCTTATGGCAGAAAGTGAAGAAGAACTAAAGAGCCTATGATGAAAGTGAAAGAGTAGAGTGAAAAAGTTGGCTTAAAGCTCAACACTCAGAAAAAGAAGATCATGGCATCTGGTCCCATCATGCCATGGCAAATAGATGGGGAAACAGTGGACAAAGTGACTGACTTTATTTTTCTGGACTCCAAAATCACTGCAGATGGTGACTGCAGCGATGAAATTAAAAGACACTTATTTCTTGGAAGGAAAGTTATGACCAACCTAGACAGCATGTTAAAAAGCAGAGACATTATTTTGCCAACAAAGATCCGTCTAGTCAAGGCTATGGTTTTTCCAGTGGTCATATGATGCCAGCGTGAGGAACTCCGCCCATGGCAAAGGTCATGAGGAAGGAGGTTTGGTATATGCAAAGGTGTGATCAAGCCTCAGGAAACCCCCTGTTCCTGAGCATCTACCCCCAAAACCAGAGTCTACCTACTTTACTGTTTCATGCTGTCACCTACACCTCTGACTTTATGGGGGGCTGTTCCCCACCAGCTCTCTCAGAGAAGGAGTAAACGTGCAGCTCCAAGTCAATAAAAATTCCTGGGCATGAAAAGAGTGTTTCAACTTACAGACTCCTCTGAAGGTTATCTAGCCTGCCTGTACAGGATCGTTTGGCCACATGTGATTGTTTATAGCCTCCCAACCATGAGAGGCATGAGATGTTTTAGACTTACTAAAGGCAAATTCTTTTGGGAAGTTAGAAATGATCAGTATAGTGAGTTGGTTAGGAATTATATTGGTGAGGGGTTTTTCATTTGCTGTGCCAATAAGTGAAGTGAAGTGAAAAGTGAGCTCGCTCAGTCGTGTCCGACTCTTTGCGACCCCATGGACTACAGGGCTACCCACCAGGCTCTTCCATCCATGGGATTCTCCAGGCAAGGATACTGGAGTGGGTTGCCATTTCCTTCTCCAGGGGAACATCCAGACCCAGGAATCGAAACCGGGTCTCCCGCCTTGCATGCAGGCGCTTTACCCTCTGAGCCACCGGGGAAGCATTGCTGCCAATTCCCTGCCCTGGGTGTGACAAGGGTGTCTCTCTGCTGGCAAACTAGCTTGTGTGACAGGATTATCCATACTCCTGCCACTATGCACATGATTGTTTACTACCTCTCAACCATAAACAGCACAGAGAGTTTGGAGTATTTTGAGGGTCTTAATTAGCATAGGGCTTTTCTCACTGTTGAGTCAATGATTGCCGCCAGGCCTCCATATCCTTAGGCACCTGGGAATATATCAATCAATGTATTTGGAATATAGAAAAGGAAACATAGTAGTTTTTAAGGTTAGCAATACTAGACTTTTTGAGTTAAATCATTATGTCCTTGCTATGTAAAAATGTAACTTTATCACTATCTTAAGACTAAATTAGATCTTAAGGGGAACATTGGTGAAAGGATTTTCATTTGTTGGGCTAATGTTTGCTGCTAAATCTCCATATTCCCTGCTCTTAAAATGAATATAACTAGCATATAGGAGAAATAAGTATTAACCTTTAAGATTAATCATGTTAACTTTGGGTTAAATAAATTCCTTTCTTGATTGTAACTCACTACACCCTCACCCTATAGGAATGCAAATTTATTTGGAGGGTGGTGCCTGGTTTAAGAAAAAACACCTTTGAAAAAAAATAAGTTTTTTGGTTATCAGAAAGAAAGGATCATAAATTGTCAGCAGGCCTCATGGCCAGAAGTTGATGTAAAACTTCTAAGACCTTTTTTTATGTAAAGCACCTGATTTTGATAAAGGTCAGGACTGCTGACCCCCGCGTGACTCTGTATTCATCCCTATGTGTAACAAATGTATATAAACAAACCTAAAAATAAAGAAATGGGATCAGTTTCTGGAAAGACTGATTCCCCCATGTCGTTTCTCTCTTGCTCCCCGTTTTTCTGGCTGAATTACCAAGTTATTCAGCCTCTTTTTCTCCACTAACTTTCCTACTACAGTATCCGTTTCTATCTCTCTATATATCTGTAATTAAATAAGTTTTTTCCTAGGACGCCTACTCCGTCTTCCCTTTGAATTACCCTGGATCCACCGGGGCTGGACCCTGGCAATATATGGATGTGAGAATTGGACTATAAAGAAAGCTCAACGCCGAAGAACTGATGCTTTTGAACTGTGGTGTTGGAGAAGATTTTTGAGAGTCCCTTGGACTGCAAAGAGATCCAACCAGTCCATCCTAAAGGAGATCAGTCCTGGGTGTTCATTGGAAGGACTGATGCTGAAGCTGAAACTCCAATACATTGGCCACCTGATGCGAAGAGCTGACTCATTTGAAAAGACCGTGATGCTGGGAAAGATTGAGGGCAGGAGGAGAAGGGGACGATAGAGGATGAGATGGTTGGATGGCATCACCAACTCAACGGACATGGGTTTGGGTAGACTCCAGGAGTCAGTGATGGACAGGGAGGCCTGGTGTGCTGTGGTTCATGGGGTCTCAAAAGGTCGGACATGACTGAGCAACTGAACTGAACTGAACTGACTCAAGAGAAATACAGCCTAATTCATATCTTAAGGATTATATTTACAGTTATTTTGTAAATGAAATAAAAAATGGTTGTTGGAGACACTTGCAGTGGCATTGTTTCCAGATCATCACTTACAATAGAAGCTTACTAATTCAGACTAAGGTATAGACTTGGCTTTAACGGGGAGAAATGAATTTATTCTGCTACTTCATTAATTTAGCATCGATACAAAATTTATCAGGGTGTGGGTGTAAACCTACCAAACAAAATGCATTTGAAAAAAACATATTTTGATCAGTTTACAAAACAATGGGATCATCATGAACTGTTTACAGATATTTGCCTGTTTATTTAAACAGGTAAGAGAAGAATATAAGCCATTGTAAGACCCTGACTTAATATGCTTGTTCCAAAATTTCCTGTGAACTTCTCAGTTCGATACCTGGTGCATTTCACAGAAGGTATGCAGTAATGACACTAGGGCAGTGGACCAGACCCACGGTATGACAGTATCGGCCTGATATTTGGGTTCTGAGAGTATCATAGCAGGAAGACAAAGAGGTTTCACTCTCCTTTGTATGTATACAGCACTTAGCAAAGGAGACACCAGTTCAGTTCCTGGGACGGGAAGATCCCCTGGAGAAGGGATAGGCTACCTACTCCAGTATTCTTGGGCTTCCCTGGTAGCTTAGACAGTGAAGAATCTGCCTGCAACGTGGGAGACGTGGTTCAGTCCCTGGGTTGGGAAGATCCCCTGGATGAGAGCATGGCCACCCACTCCAGTAACTCTTGCCTGGAGAATCCCGATGGACAGAGGAGCCTGGTGGGTCGCAAGAGTTGGATACGACTGAGCGACTAAGAATAGCACAGCACAGCATTTAGCAGAATGATGGTTGAAATCTGCAAACTGATTTTGCTGGCTTTCTTTTCCCTTCTGTACCCCTATGCTGCTTCCTAACACTTCTTTCTTGGCACTTCTCCCCATGGTGTAGCCTCGGCCAAACTTAACAAACATAGAGGATTACAAGCTCCTAAATTACTCTAGCAAAATTATTTTCCTGTCTCCTTTCCTTTCATCTCTCAAGCTCCAAGTTTCAGTTTTCTGAGATGAGTTGATAGAACAAAGCCCACAGATTTAACTGGTTCCCGCTAATATCTGAAGGACCTTTCCTTAAATATTTATCTTCTTGACTCTTTATTTCTCACATAGAATGATATTTTAATGGATACAATTTCAGAGAAACATATCTGAGTGAGAAAATATTGGTAGATAGGGTACAGGGATGACAAAATTGTAGAATGGGAGAAGATAACATTAAAAAGGCCAATCATGTCAGGAAACCTGACCCTGGGTTTAGCTTCCCTGAAATGTCCAGACTGCTTCAGTGCAGACTGCAGACCCCTGGCCAGACCATCTTCCTCTCACCCCACATTCAGTGATTCTTCTTCATTGCCATGCTGTGTTGGCTGGTGCAGGCAAGATCAATAAGGACAATATAGCTGAAAGGTTACAGTATAAGAGAGATTTCAGCAATAAAAGTTTTTTTTTCCCCTAGCAAGCACTTTCCACTTCTTTCTTTACTATTTTCTAATTCCAACATTGTCCATTTTTCCCTACACATAATTTTATCTCCATTTCATAAAGCATTGACAAGCCAAGCCCTAAAAAACAAGAAAATTTTTGTTTTGTAGCTTCAGGTGAGTTAAGAAAATAGGATCAAAGTTCAAGGATTGGTGTCATCATGATTTTGCTCTGTTCAAATTCATCTATTTCCTAAGAGGAAGAAATAACTGATACGACTAGTTGATGACCTGATGTGTCCAAAGTATTAGACAACCCACACACTTACGAAAGGGCAACATCTTTTGATTTCTACCCACACAACCTCCCAACTTGAGACCCCACTTGGGGTTTCCGAAACAAAGTCTGACCCTCTGCTAAGATCAGCTGAGGAAAGCAGCTCACCTATAGGAAGAGACGGTGATTTTTCAGGGCACCATCTTATTCATAGGTTATATTTGTTTTAACAGAGAGTCCGTATTCCACTTTTACTTCATAAGAGTTCAACTCTGGGTCAAAATATCCAATGGGGAACGTATTCATGTCTGCACATAGAATGTAGGCAGAAATTGAGAATGAGAAAGAAGAGTCAGAACCTATTAAACCAGGAATTTAAAATTCCCAAGGAGAGAAGTAACTACTCAAATTCTGAGTGATACTTGAAACCCCTCTACTTCTTTCAAAATATTTCATAGGCTTTGAAATTACAGAGGTGAACCCTCTCCTTAGTCAGTGTGCTAACAAAGATTGTTTTCATAACTTCTGGAATTCTGGAAAGTATTTCTGTAGGGTGTAAAAATCATACATTCATCATATAGAATACTTTCAAAGAGAAAAGAGATATTTTATGAAGGACAATGACTTTGACTATACTGATGACATTTTGCCTTTAAGAAATTCTCCCTCCTTTATCTAAACTTAATATTTGAATAGAGCATGTTCCTTAAAATAAAAGTAAAAGAGGAAGGAAGAAAACCACTTCCTCAAGGAACATTTTCAGCCCTTTAAAACTTAACACACAATAAAAATACTCCCTTTATTACCATTACCCACTTCAACAGCAATTCAAAGTTCACAGCAATTCAGAGAAAAGGCCAAAATTTCTTCAAACAGAATCAAACACACTTGAGACTTCCTGAGATTACAGGCCATACACATAAATAAAAGCACTCAATAAAAATATTTCCCATTCCACTGTGTGTCAGAATTTTATAAATACCTGTGTAAAGACTTAACCAGTCTCTCAAGAGCCACTCAGTAGAATTACAGATCATTTGCCCCCACTGGGGAGGAAATGAAATCAAAATTATTTCCCCCTGGGGGGAGAATGTACTCACTGAATATACTCACTGGTGACCTATGGATTTGCATTTGTTTACCACATTTTGTTTAGGCAAAAAATAAGAAAAAAAAAAAAGAAACAGAAACACTTCTGAATAACCAGTATGAATTACAGTCAAGCTCTCTGTAGAGTTCTAAAGAGTTCAGATCTCTTAGCTAATTAACTGCCAGAGCACTTACTGAAGTAAGTACGGTGAATGAGAGTCAGTGAAAGATGCAGTACAAGAGCACATAACACACTCTGAACTTCATCTCCATTTTCTCCTTTGCAAAATGAGGAAATAGGGGTGGTAGTCTGGGTGGGTTTTGAGGTATCTCACTGGTCTCCAACACATCTGTGGACCAGAGAAATCAAAATTACCCATCAGACTCATAAATAACCAAAAGAAGACAGACCGTTCTAAGTCTGAAGATATAAGAAGTTGCTTGTATAGCTGAATCTAAGGTTTCCTAAGGTGATCCGTATACTCAGCCAGGAAACAGAGACTGGAACTTTGCTGCTCCTGAGAACCACAAATAGAAGTTTTGTTTTGCATTTATGCATGTTCACAAAAACAAAATGAGATTATGTTAGAAGCTTGGAAATCCACACTTTAAATATAGGAGGAATATTGTTGCTTTGAAAAGCTTTCTTAGAAAGGAATCTTTTGTGATTATTTAATTTTTCAGCCCTAACTTTTCTTTCTAGTGCACTCAAATTTTTTTATTTGCCTAAAGTACATTTAAGTAATTATAGGGAAAGAAGGTGAAGTTTAAAGCAAACAAAACAAAACAAAAATCCTATCCCTGATAAGAATAATCATTTACAAACATTTCTCCAAAGAAGAGATCCAGATGGCTAAAAGACACATGAAAAGATGCTCAATGTCACTAATTATTAGAGAAATGCAAAGTAAAATTACAGTGAGATATCACCTCACACTGGTTAGAACAGACATCATCAAAAAAAATCTAAATTGTAAATGCTGGAGAGGGTGTGGAGAAAAAGGAGCCCTCCTACACTGTTGGTGGGAATGTAAACTGGTGAAGCCACTATGAAGAGCAGTATGGAGGTTCCTTAAAAAAGCTAAAAGTAAAGTTACCAGATGATCCATTAATCCCACTCCTGGACATATACCTGGAGGAAACCATAATTTGGAAAGATTCATGCACCTCAATGTTCATAGAAGCACTATTCACAATAGCTAAGACATGAAAGCAACCTAAACGTCCATCAAAGATGAATGGATAAAGAAGATGTGGTATGTATATACAAGACTTATTACTCGACCATAAAAAGAAAACCATTTGCAGCAACAAGGAGGGACCTAGCCTAGGCTTACAATACTAAGTGAAGTGTGTCAAAGAAAGACAAATATCACTTATATGTGGAGCCTAAAAAAAATAGTACAAATGAACTTATATACAAAATAGAAATAGACCCAAAGACATAGAAAAAAAAATTATGGTTACCAAAAAGAGGAGGGAAAAGAATCTGTGTGTGTGTGTGTGTGTGTGTGTGTGTGTGTGTGTGTGTGTGTGTATACACACATATTCTTTTTCAGATTCTTTTTCCTTATAGATTATTACAAAATAATGAGTATAGTTCTCTGTGCTATATAGTAAGTTATTATTGATTGTCTATTTTATATATAGTAATGTGTATATGTTAATCCCACACTCCCAATTTATCTCTCCCCTCCTCTTTTTGGTAACCATAAACCCTACTCACTTTGCTGTACACCTGAAACTAACACAACATTGTAAATCAACTACACTTCAATTAAAAAATTCTAAATTATGAACTAATGTTAACATCTCTGCTAAGCAGGACTTGGGCTTCAATGAGAAAGACCCCAGCCCATGTCACATGCTTTCTGGGTACATAAAAGAATCTGGATATGTATTTGCTGTTTGACAGATTTTAGAATGACTAGAAAGATTTCCTTTCCCCAAGCATCAGCTTCTTCAGTTCAGTTCAGTTGCTCAGTTGTGTCCGACTCTTATGAATCACATCTAATTCTACTTTTTAAGGAACTATTTTAAGGAAAAATTCATTTTGATTTTCAATTAGATCATTGAGAATGGAAATAACTGGGTTATCAGACAGTAATGCTTTAAACACAGTCTAAGGGATCAGTAACTGAGCTTAGACCCTTATTGGAAGAGAGGGCGCTGGGCTCAGATGCCACACAGCTCAGGGCTGTCCACAAAGGCGTGCAGAGTAAAGGGGTGAAGAAAACTGGCTGTGGACCATCGCAAGCAACACCGCTGCTCTGCCGGGGCAAGGGCACCTCCTGATGAAGCTCCCGCGCTCCACCCTTGCGGCGATCTGCTCTGCCGCCCAGAGGGCACCAGGCCATTCAAGAGACAGAACCCCGGTGATGCGTAACTGGGCAGACGGTCTAACTGCTCTATGCCTCTGTTTCCTCTTTTGTAAAATGGAGACATTGCAAATGGTTCCTGTGAAAATTCAGTGAGCTCACACCTGTGAAACGACTGGACTGTGAGCAGTATATAGCTGCTCAGCATGTGTTAGGAGCACGGGTGGTGCTGCTGTAGGTGTGCGCCTCCTGCTGCACTTTGTGTAGACCAGGTCTCACAGCACTGCACAGAAGCAGCAAAATCTCAGAGTTCTAAGAGCAAGAAAAAACACACAAAATCATTTTTCTGTGCTGAGTGCTGTTGCCCTGAGTCTAGCACATGTTTCACTTACTCTGCTTTATATATATATATGCCATTATTTACGGATTAAGAAACTGCTCATAAAAAAACTTGAACTTTCATCTTCTTTTGAAACATCTGTTATATTGGGTACATTCTGAGTCATCTGAATCTGCTGCAGTGGGACTGTGACTGCTGCCTTTAGACCAGACAGACTCTTCTGTCAGTTTGCCACCGTGTCCCTCACTACTGCCCTTTGACAATAAACCAGGTGTATGATGCTACTGTGGTTTTTAAAACCGAGGCTTTTTTGCCTTTGAATAGCAAACAAACACCACCTATTTCCTTACCAAAAGTGGGAAAATAGCCTGTAACCACCCAGAGGACACATAATTGTTCTCATACCCAGTCCATTTTAAACATTTGTGTTTTTTCTGGCAACTGTAGGTTTTTGGGTTTGTGATTATTAGTCCAAAACCTCTTCATTCACACACACACACAATCTGAGGTCAAAAGTCCCGGCACACTTTAGTGGCAGAAGCTGTACCCACACGCAGGTCTCTTTCCACCCCTCATTTCTGTTTGCACTTACCTGTCCACTTTTTTCTTTCTAAATAAATGAGCTAATGTGGGTTCAAATTCATGTTCCATAGAGAGAAGCAGAGACAAGAAGAAATGTACAGCTAAATCTAGTTTTAGCTACAACAAAGCAACACGAAAGGCAGCTACAGACACAAGAGGACTCTAATGGGTAATGTATCATCAGGATTAAAGTTCTCTGTATCTCAGGTTGCCTAGGTTGAAATATTTTGACAGATGAAGCTGAAGGAGTAATGTCCTCTCAACGAACTGCTCCATTTCATTTATGCTTAATTGCCCTTGCTCATATTGAATCATGAATGTTTTATCTAATATGCTTCCTAACTACTCAACTAAATGAAAAGGTTACAGAGGTTTCAAGAATACACTATATAACACAGAAGAAACCCCCAAATGCCTAGGAAAAAAAGAGTTGGAGAAAGAAACAGAAGAAGGGAAAAACGGAAGATGTTTCTCCTTTTCAGCCTCCTTTACAGAAAATCCTTTGGAGTCTTTTATTTTCCTGTTAAGGAAAGGAATCTGTCCAAGGTGCTAGGTATGTAACTTTCCCTCTGTATATTGATAATATTTCTCTCACTCATGGGGTTGTCTCTCCCACAAAAGAAATGTCAGGTGCAAATATTATATGGCTTATTAATTGATTTCATTTTCCTTTCACTGATTTTTTTTTTTTTTGAGACAAGGATTTTGTGAGCAGGGAAGTCTGTGTCTGTTCCCTCCTGCACCATCTGATTATCTCACTGGTAACTTCTCAGTTTCATTCTATGTTTCTCACCTAGGAAAGCCTGAGATTTCTTTCCAGTTTTGCCACTTAGCATTTACCGGCGTTCAATCAGGCTTCTTTGAGATTCATCCCTAAAAATGAGCAGGATAATATCTACTTTAGAGACCGCTAAAATGAACAAATGAGACCCATTCTGTGTAAGCACGTGGACAGCTGTAAAAGCACCAAACACACGCGTCCTGACAGTCACAGCTGTAATAAAATACCAGAGGTAGAAGATGCTCTGTGAAAGGCAGGCTGTGGTGCACATGACTCTTGAGTCCATGACATCAGAGGCTAAAGGGAAAGGGAAATTGATTACTGAAAAGAAGTCCTAGGCAAGAGTAGAGTCTCCAGGGAGAGCAGAGCAGGAGGTGTGGTGGCATCTTCCTTTGTGTTCCCAGAACTCAAGCAGGCTGCCCTCGGGGCTCCTATCAGAGAGTAGCACATATTCAATTATCTGCCTTTCCTCCCTAGTTTCTAAGCATCCTGCAAGCTGAGCTTTCCAAGTGAAGGCATCTTTCAACCTCCAGCACTTAGCTTGGTGTCAGCTAGGTACCTCCAGCCTGCGAGATTAATGTGCTGCTTAGTGGAGTAGACAGAATAATGTTCCCTCACTTAAATGTCCACATTCTAGCAAGCCTCAAAACCTGTGAATGCGCCTCCTTTACCTTCCATGGCAAAAGAGACTTTGCAGATGGGATTAAATGAAATGTCTGGAGATGGGAGATTATTCTGGACTATGGGGATGGGCCAGAAAAAGGAGACATGACAATGGAACCAGAGTTTGCAGTGATGTACTCTGAAGATGGAGGGAAAGGCCCAAAGCCAAAGAATGCTAGAACCTGGAAAAAACAGATTATAATTTTGTCCTGAAACCTCCAGAAAGAATGTAGCCCTGCTGCTACTGTAATTTTAGACTCTGACCTCCAGAATTATAAGACAATAAATTTGTGCAGTTTTAAGCCATTAAGTTTGCTACAGCAGCAACAGGAAACAATATACGTAGTTAAAGTAAATAACTATATGAATGAAGGAGCAAGTAAATGAATGACTGGAGAGAGCTCTNCCAGAAAGAATGTAGCCCTGCTGCTACTGTAATTTTAGACTCTGACCTCCAGAATTATAAGACAATAAATTTGTGCAGTTTTAAGCCATTAAGTTTGCTACAGCAGCAACAGGAAACAATATACGAAGTTAAAGTAAATAACTATATGAATGAAGGAGCAGGTAAATGAATGACTGGAGAGAGCTCTAGGCAAACAGTGGAAAGGCCTAGGTTCAAGTTCCATTTAGCAGAGTAACTCGGGCTCCATGACTTCATCCCTCCAGAATTTATCTGCATAAGGAGTTAAGGCCAAGGAGTCAGACCAACTAGGGTTCAAATCCCTTCTAAGCTATTTCCAGCTGCATTTTGGGGCAAGAGCTCACCTTTGGGAGTCTATGTCCTTGTCTGTAAGGTGGGGATAGTAACAGTACTTCCTGCACGGTTGTTGTAAAGACTAAGCTACAATCCAGTCCACAGTCAATGGGACCCTGAACTAGGTCTATTTTAAACTGTGATCACATAAAAATGCTATTTATATCACTTGATGCCCAAACCTTGAAATTATGCTGCTGCTGCTAAGTCACTTCAGTCGTGTCCGACTCTGTGTGACCCCATAGACGGCAGCCCACCAGGCTACTCCGTCCATTGGATTTTCCAGGCAAGAGTACTGAGGTGGGGTGCCATTGCCTTCCCCGTGAAATTATGCAAATTCTCCAAATTAAGAAAAAAGTCAGGAAGTGCACAGTGACAGCGCTGGTGAAACCACTGATAGCCACAGGCAGGTTTGTCTTAGCTGCTGAACAAAAATGACTACTGACTTCCAGCAGGTCTAGGTGAAATTATACAAGCTCTATATGATACAAGTAACCAACTCTGAGAAGTCTTCAGGAACATGCCCCTTGAACGAACTAGGACCACCTTTCAATGCATGCCAGCCGTTAGCAGAGGTCTGGAACCTAGAAAGCTTTTATGCTACTGTTACTATATTAACTCAAAGACAAAAGCCTCAAGACAAACACTTCAGCAACGGAAAATAAAACCCACTTCGGCCTTCCTGTGGACCTCAGCTCTGCATGGGCCTCTGGTTTATGTCAGAGAAATCTCACTGTTGGAAAATTTGAATCAGGTGTGCCAATAACCCTTCATACTATGAAACAATAAATTTCCCAGCTCTTACCCCAAAGAATATGACCTCAGATAGTGTTAAGTATGCAGTCCACTGGTTTCATCACATACAGCTCGCACAACTGGTTTTACTACTGTTCCCATATTTAGAACATTGAGATGACGGAGGTGACAAGGATCTCCCCAGGACTCAGGGCCACCCTTCTCTCTGTTCTCATGTTCTGAATCTCCAGAGGGCAAAGTTGTGCCTAATTCACAATAAAAACTCAATAAATAACTGTTCAATCTACAAATGACCTTTATGGTTGATGTAACCCAAATTCCTCTCCCATTTTCCTGATAGTGAACCTAAGGCCAATGAGAGCATAGCTGAAAAATCCCTTCCGTGGAGCATGAGTTCATGTGAGTTACTGTCTCCTCCCTAGAGAGGAGAGTTGACTTCCCAAATCTAACAGACTGGACTATTAAGAGGAAACAGGTTTTTGTTGTTTTGGGGGGTTTGAGTTTGGAGTAGAGAGATGTTTATTGTAGGCCACTGCAAGGAGACGGGTGCTCAGTCGTGTCTGACACTTTCACCCCAGGGACTGTGGCCCACCAAGCTCCTCTGTCCGTGGTGATTCTCCAGGTAAGAATACTGGACTGGGTTGCCATGCCCTCCTCCAGGGGATCTTCCCAACCCAGGGACTGAACCCAGGCATTGCAGGCGGATTCTTTACCGGCTGAGCTGCTGCCTTAAAACCCCCAAATTCCTGCAAAGCTTTCAGCAAAGCCCTTTTCTAGGAAAGGTGAGGGGGCATGGGTAGTTGTTGCAAACTTCTTGGTGTCAGGACCTCTGTTCTTGAGGTCAAGTCATGGTCACGTAATGATGTTCCTGTAAACCTTCACCAAATAAGATTATCCCCTGTTCTGACAAGACAGGCAAGGACCTGAGGCACAACTTTCACCCTCCAAGGTCCAGATCCTGGCTGAGAGGAGGCGGATCTCAGCTGGCAGCTCCCTAGGGCCACACACCCAGACCCTACCCAGCTGTTGTTGCTGAGGGAGCCAGGCGTTCAGGACACAGCTGGTCCTCAGGCTCCTCAGATGGCACAGGCCAGGTACCAAAGACCAAGCCCCAAGCAGACTCCCATTGCTATCATGTCACAGAGGTGGGGATGGGGGAGAGATTCACTAGCAACTCAAGGGCTGGGCAACCTTGGCCAGAGCTCTGGGGCCCGGCAGGACACAAGCCCCAACCTGTTCCCTGTGCCTCGCCTCCTCCCCAGCTCACCTGCCAGCCTGAGGCTTCCTACTTCACTCTCCTAAGGACAACCCCTCCATCGACTATTGGTATTCTCCTTAAAATTGAGAAGCATCAACGAAAAGGGGGAATCGTAACAGAGCAGGACAGTGCACAGCCCTTAGCAGGCGGCCATTGTCGGGTGCCATTACCACACAACACATTACCTGGCAATGGTTACCAGTTACCCTGAGACCACTAATGCCAGAAGGTTACAGCGAGGTTGGAGGGCCCCCTCAACCATTCGTTAGCGCCACAGTGGGCCCCTCCTCCAAGAAGCAACTCTCAAAGAGGAAATAGCTTTTAAAACACATTTTTAGAAGTCTCTGTTTTTCTAAGAAGCTTCTGGTTTCATAAAATGAATTCTGACGATAAGTGTCTATACCACAGATTTGGCTAATGGGTGGTAAAGAGATAAGCAAAGAATGATTAAGAGAAAATAAGAACTTGGATGAAACAGAGCCACAATGAGGACACGGGGAAAAGCACAGAAGGAATGCTGAGTTACTTAGTTCTAATCGAAGCCAGGTGTTACCGTGGGGGCAGAGGTGTTACCAGGGGGCAGAGAATATGATTCTTTAAGGTTAAACAGAACCATCTAATGCAGAGTCAATCTGTTTTTTTTTTTTTTTTACTTATACTTCAATTTTCTGCAAAGAAGATATTACTGCATAGGAAAGATTCAGATCTAGAAGCACTTAAAACCATATCCTAACTGCAGGCGACCACACACCAGGAAAAGCTGGGCATGCCTTCCCCACGTGAAGATGACCTCAAGAAGAAGCTAAACCTTTTCCCTAGAAATAGATTTTAGTGGTTTTTCTACTGTCTTTATGGAGCTAACTTTAATCTCCTCTGTGTTAACTTAAGTCAGCACCTCCCATTGTTTTCACTGGAGATGGAAAACAGTTGTCTCCGGTGTCAAACTGTAGACCTGTAGATGTCTCAAGAGTCAGTGATTTAGGATGCAGACTTAGGGGCTTCCCCGGTAGCTCAGCTGTAAAGAAACAGCCTGTAAGTGGCATAGAAATGGTAGGTTTGATCCCAGACTCGGAAAGATGCCCTGGAGAAGGAAACAGCAAACCCACTTCAGTATTCTTGCCTGAAAAATACCACACACAGAGGGCCGGTGCACTACAGTCCATCGGGTCACAAAGAGTCAGACATTACTTAGACAGAAACACACACACAGACTACTTAAGACTAATTCTACCTAGATTTCTTAACTTTTTTGATACTGTCACTTTTATTATCAGATTCCTCTCAATATTGTCATCATAAGTTGGGTTGTAGAGCCCAGAACCTGTGAATTCAGGGAAGCTAGTGTGAAATGACCATTTACCAGGTGGGTTCCTTTCTTTGCCTCTCCAAACCCACTTGCTTTCTTAGCTGGCCAAAACCTGGGGCCACCCAATGATCATCTTAAACTTTGACCCATTCCCTTGACTTTTTTAGCTTTTAAAAGCTCTCTATGCATAGTTGTGCAATGGATATTGGGTGTTTATTTGTGATTTTAAGGGCGTTTCAATAAAAGTCTCCCATTGATCTAGGCCTGGGCCTCTTTCTCCTATCAGACTCTTCTCATCTGTGTGGCCAATGTGGGTCATGCTCAGATTAGATGCCCAGCTTCCTGGCCTGGTCACCTTGCTAGTGTTTTCTGTGTTATGGTAAAGATCTGTTTATTTGGGGCTGTGCTGGCTCTTCACTGCTGCGCACTGGCTTTCTCTAATTGTGGAGAGCAGACCCTGCTCTCTGGCTGCAGTGCCAGGGCTTCTCACTGAGGTGGTTTCTCCTGTAGAGCACAGGATTTAGGCACTCAAGCTTCAGCAGCTGTGCTGCTGGGGCTCAGCAGCTGTAGCTCGTAGGCTCTAGAGCTCTACATTCAGTAGATGGGGCACAGAGACATGGTTGCCACACAGCACGTGGCATTTTCCAGAAGCAGGGGTCAAATCCACGTCTCCTACATTGGCAGGTGGCTTCTTAACCAATGGAGCACCAGGAAAGCCCCTCATGTAACTAGTGCTAAAGCACCAGGGGATAACGGTTATCAAAAGGTGACAACTTGTTAGTCTACTGACCACTGGCTTTCTTTGGATGTCCACAGAGTTAATGTGGCCTGAGGCGCAAGGCCATACACATAAGCGAGCAGACAGGCATAACCTCAAGCAGATCTTCAGCATCCTGGGATCGTTTTCCTCTCCAGGAGCCTGTCATGCACACTCATACCACTGCCCCTTTATGTAGGCTTCCCTCTGCCTGGAATGTTCTTTCTCTTGTTTCTCTATTCCTCAGGCCCACTTTGTATGTGAGAGCACTGAGAAGTATTCCTTACCTCCCTGAACAGGAAGAATTACTCCCTCCCCTTTGTTCCCAGATACCTCTTTTACAGACCTGGTTAGAAGTCTGTAATACTTCTTTAGGTCTCTCTGCATCACTATAAACTTACTTTTTGCACTCTCATACAACTAAATCTACGATTCTTTTTCACAAAGTACAAGGGATGAATGAATGAAGTAAACGTGTACAGGATTCCTCAAACAGAGGTAAGTGGGATGGCTCTCAGCCCTGGGGTCAAATCGTCCTTTCTTATTTATCTCCAGGTAAGAATGGACAGAGACAGAGAAATCTGAGAAAACAAGCTGACTGGTACCCAGCCAAGAGTAAGACATGTGGTGTACCTGATAGACCATTATATTAACAGTTTCTTCTTTTTTCTGTTCTGGAGGTCCTCGACTCTGTAGTAAATTTCGTACTGTTTCTTCCATTCTGAAAAATGAACACACAAAAATAAACAGATAGATGGATAAATAAATGATTTAAGAAATGTTTCCTATTAACATGGGTCTTATTCAGTTAGTAGAACTCATTCTTTAGCACATGATTCCCTAAGCTTAAAGCTTAGAAATCTCTTTGCTCTCCTCTCTCCGTCATCCCCTGTATTCAGAATCTGTCACAAGTCCTCTACGATCATTTTGCAGAATGGCCCTGGCTCCGCTCTCTTTCTGTTTACCATTCAGGTCTCTATTCTTGGACTCTCACGTCTGCACTATTGCAAACATCTTCCAACATCCCTCTTCACTTTCATTTTGACACAATGTCACTCCAGTAATCTTTCTGAAATACTCTCCTGATTTTATAAAAATCAATTTTCAGAGTCGACAAATCCTACATGAATGCATTTTCACCATTAATATACTGTTACATCTTTCCATGGTGATCTTTCTATGTCAGCACACAAAGACCTACTTTATTCTCTTCAACTATTTCCTAATATTCCGTAATGTGACTGTACCATAAATTTTTTAAACATTCCTCTGCTGATGGAATTTAAATTGCTGCAAAATTTTTGCTATTTCAATTAATAAATATCTTTACAAATACATCTTAATGCACACTTATGAATATTTCTATAGGTCACATTATACCATATATTGTATGCCATAATCTTATTAAGTACCCACGTCAAAGTAGCCCTTCCCAATACCTCCCTCCTCAAGCCTAAAAGAGGAAAGTAAAATACACACACTCATTTCCATTTCCATACAACTACTTTCTGGAATGCCAACAGCCTTTCATCTTCTCATGGGCCATCCATCTTTCAAAATCCACCTCAAGTTTCACTTCCTAAGAGACTTCTTATTAGTACCCTACCTCTATGAATTCTTACAACCCTATAGTTATTCTTTCATTTTAAAATTCTCCATTTTAATCCTTAAAAATTTCATGTATGCATGCTTTGTCCTCTGAAGTAAATTACAATATTTTGTATAGAACCAGGTCATATATTCTTAATTTATCCTTCAATTCTGGATAAAGTAAACACTCAGAAGACATTATTATGTGAAGCTCTGGCTGATTCATTTTTTTAAATAATAAATGCTTACTCTGTAACAAGCAATGAAAATGTATATTCAAACTGTATTCAAATGGCCTTGTCCTTGGGACTCATCCGTGAGGATTCATGGACCAGAATTCTGAGAGCAGGCCGCCTGAATGAAACACGTTGAACACAGTGCTCTTGTGCCCAGAGCCCGAGTCGGTTGTCCCTTCAAGTCCCATCCTGAAGCGTGTATTCTAGTGACTCAATATGATCCTGGTTCAGAAGAGTTGTAGGGAGAAGTAGACTAAGGCCTCTCTCTCTGGGGCATCGAGCAAGACAAATTAGGGGCTGTAGGGGCCTAGAATTCCTGGAAGTAGCAAGACCCTTACAGTAACCAAGGTAGTGGGGTTCAGAAAGCCAGCTTCTTATTTGGTGCATCATTACTTAGCAGCAGATAAAAGACACTGCAGATGAACTGGGCTAATCCAAACCTGGGTTATAATTGGGGGAATTCTGTCTTCTTGGGGAGTGGAACCATTATCCTTTCAGGATTTGGAGAAGATAGTGGACACTGATTATGAGTATGCAGAGAATGACTTTTTTTGCACATTGACACAAGCCACCTCTTCATGACTTCATCCAGGAAAACAAAATATGTTCCCAATAGTTTCACATATCTCATTTTATTAATGGTGATTAGTAGTAGTTTAAACTCGTCAAAGAACTCTCTCATCTATTAATTATTATAATGCACTTTTGGCTCAGTAGGTAGAGTCTGCCTGCAATGCAGGAGATGCAAGCTTGATCCCTGGATCAAACTGGGGCTGGAAAGATCCCCTGAAGGAAGATACAGCAACCCACTCCAGTATTCTTGCCCGGAGGATCTCATGGACAGGGAAGCCTTACAGGCTACAGTACATGGGGTCACAAGGAGTCAGATATGAATGAGCAAAGGGCAGTGGCAATGCACTTTTTAAAATACCATTATATCTCTGTGGTAGATGATAAAACTGAGGCCCAGAAAGGTTAAGTGGCTTACTTAACACGATCATGGTTAGTTCGACAGGGAGTTAGGATTAAACTATTTTCAAGACTGTAAAAGCATCCTTTTTCCACTAGGCTTTATTTACATTCAAGGAAATGATTTTAAATGAAAAGTCTTAACTCATAATTAGGAGTTATTTGTGAACACCTATTAGCTGCTAAACCCAAGAAAGCAAAAATATTATTTCTGACCTGTAGAGAGGTTAGAAAGACCTGGTAGAAAAGACAAAGTAAGTTTATGAGAAAAGAATAGGTGTGAAGAAGTTACAAATTCTGAAATAATAAGTGATTTTAATACTTTCTAATTTCATTTTATAGAAACAGAAACAACCTCTTTAATGGTAGCAGATTTTCCTTGATATTTGCTAAACCTGTCAGAAACAAAAAAAGTAGGGATTCACTGGTGGTTCAGCGGCTAAGACTGAGTTCCCAAAGCAGGGAGCCTGGGTTTAATCCCTGGTCAGGGAACTAGATCCCACATGCCGCAACTGGAAGAGCCTGCATGCTGCAAGGAAGACTGAAGATCCTACATGCTGCAACTAAGACATAGCACAGCAAAATAAATAAATGTAAACATTTTAAGCAGGAAAAAAGAGAAGGGTAATGATAATGTTAATAACTTGTCCAAGATCACTCAGCAGAGACTAGACTCTCATCTCCTAAGTATTAATCTATTCTTTTCCTACCTTAGCAAAGAGGCTGAAAGTCTCTCTCATGTCAATCCTTACTTTAATCATTTATATAAAAATTTGGCTTAATTATGGCCCAATAGGTAAAACTCAGTTAAAATAAAATCTTGTCTTTGTCATAAATAAATTAGAATACAATTCTGTTTCAGTGCATATCTTGCTGAATTATCTCTTATGTATAATTAAAAGTTCTATGCACGAGTTGCTGGATCAAAAAGAAAAACATTTATTCACCTTCTCCCCTTTCTTCTTGACTTCACAGTTTAAAAAATAAGAAAGAAAAAAGAGGGCGTGGACAGAAAATTGTTAAAACAGAATCTCAAGCAGCCTAGACCCACAGTAACACTATGAACACTTTTCTGGCACAAATTCATGATTAATTAAAACCAGTTATATATCCAAGCTACAGCTTGGAACAGAGTTGTAGGGACTCAGCTTAACTCTTGATACAAAAAAAATTAAGTTGTCTCATCTTTTCACAACCTTTATGAATCTGGTGACAGAGAAATATTTTGAACCTGGTAAGAATACACCTTTATTTATTCCCTAATGACATTTTTAAAAAAGATTATCATTTAGTAAACTCCCTTATTTTAAAAAGCAAAGATTGTGAAGCACCATCCATTGTAGTGTAATGTCCAGTGACACTTTATTATTTTGATAGCTGGTGTATGAGTCTAGTCTGCACACACAACAATTACACCATCCGCTTCCCAAATGTGAACTAAAAATAATTCAATTCCTTTTTCCAGGTCAGGCATGGGCAGAGTTTTCTTGCTTGTAAGTTGCTGACTTGTTGAACATATCATTAAACACTAACCTTAATTAATATCTTCTAGTTCTGTTTTTTTTCCCCCACTTTTGTCTAACCTGAGACTAAATCCTTTCGTCCTCTAAGTATGAGTCAAGTAACTATCATAACTAAAAACTGTCTAGGCTAAAATTATACTTGGTGAGATGTAATACATTTTAATACATATTAAGTGAACTATTTTTTTAAAGTTAAGTCCTATACACATCAGACAAATAAACTAAATTCATATGCAAGCAATATATTTTAGATAACATAGATAAAAATGTAAGAACTGTATTTAATTAAAAACAGATTCCACGTTTTACAGTATATATCACTTAATTACCACCACAACTATAGTATTTTCTCTAGGGGAATAAAAAAAAGGTTTTACTTAAAAGGGGCACAAACTTAAAGTTAGGAAAAAAGGACATTAAAAAAAGAATTCATGAGAATAACAATTCAAAACCACCTAAGAGCTCGATCAGTGAGAATTTGAAACAAAATCTCCCTGTGCCCAGGGATCGACCTTTGTCACAGACCCCCTTTTAAAGAGCACATGACTGGGGGATTGTCATTGGATCTGCATCCTTGTCTTATAGAGACAGTCTCCCTGCACAACAAAGGAAGATTCTTCTGGAAGTAAATGTTCAAAGATAACGGTTTCCTGAATCTCCTCAAGGCAGGAAAGAACCTAATAATGTCACAATCAGAGAATATGATTTGAGCCCTAAAGAACTTCATTCATTCAATAATGAAAGGATTATTAGGAAACAGGATCCCAGGACACTCTGGGAGCAATTTATTCTAATAGCAGGTAAAGGAAAGTGAACTCGTCCACACTCCTTTCTTCCTCCCCAAATTCTGCCCCCTCTTTTGCCTACTGACATTCTGGGAACTGATCAGACCACTGGACTGAGGTGTTCTTTTGTGACTCTTGTGATCAAATACTCAGTTTAGTATGTCATTTTTGACAGAAATGGAACAAAATGAACACAAAAACAAGAAGTCACTCTCCCCAAATCAAATTAGTAACTCATAAGGCTCTTTAAACCAAAAGCTGATCATGCTTTTTGTTTTTAAGAAATATACTTTAACTTGTATATTTGCTGATGAGTCACATAAAATTAAATCACTAATGCAATTTTCCAATAGTCCCTCATATTTTCTTATGTGAGAGGCTTCAAGATCATAACCCACCCACTTCTGCTAAAATGCACGCCATGTTCTCTTCACCTACACTGTGCAGTTTGTCGAGAGCTGCTGCTGTGACTTGCAAATTGCTTCTCCCTGTGTTTTACTGACTCCCAATCCTCTCAGTTTGAGAAAGTGTATCAGTTTAAGCAAGGATACCTCCATGACTGAATTTCATTTTAAGACAAGAAGAAGGGGACTGTAGTTCAAACAGAAAGAAGGCTGAAGGACCTGGGGCAGGGCAGCACCTTTCCTTCTCCTGGAGCCTCCCCCTTATAAAAACATGCCACATGACCCCATTTGGAGAACAGCAACCATCCAGCCAGGTCAAAGGCCATAAGGGGACAAGCATCCTTCTCACATCTGCTAGAGAAAACAGAAATGCTTACAAGAAAGTCTTTCATTGGATGCCTATTAGCAGGGTTAAAAAGTTTAAGCATACTACCACTAGGGTATTCAGACAAAATACAATTCATTTATTTTGTATTTAACCAAACATCTTTTTCTCGAGCCCCCACATGCTGACTAGCATTAACTTTTGTCTTAAATCTTACTTTAAAACCTAGACCTAGTCTAACATGATGGATTTTTATTTTTATTTATTTTTACTTTATTTTTTAAATATAAACTTATACCTCTCCAGCATTTATTGCTTGTAGACTTTTGGATCACAGCCATCCTGACTGGCATGAAATGGTACCTCATTGTGGTTTAAATTTTAAAATCCATTGAGAAGCAAGTGTCCGTCAACAAGAGAATATATAAACAACTGTGTGACAGGGATACCTTGATTGGATAGTTTCTGGGTTCAGTTATAGACCACTGCAATAAACTAAATATTGCAATAAGAAGTCTCACAAATGGCTTCCTATTGCATATAAAAGTTATGTTTATTCTACACTGTAGCCTATTAAATGTACAATAGCATTATATCTACAAAACCAGGTATATACCTTAATTAAAAATACTTTATTACTAACAAAGAAAAAAAGCTGTTATCTGATCATGCAGGGTTGACACAAGCCTTCAAAATGTAGTATTTGGGAAGTATTATACGAAAGAGTAAAACACAATAAACAAAGTATGCCTGTAAATATTTCCTACATTGGAAGACTATCCAGCAATTGAAGGGAATAAGCTGATAACATGCAATATTGAAGACTCTCAAAAACATTAGGGTGAGGGAAAGAAGGCACACACAAAAGACTAAATACTACATGATTTCATTTATACGTTAACTTTAGTACAGGGAAAATTAATTTATGATGTAAAATTTAACAACAGTGATTGTCAAGAAAGGGCAGGGAAGGGGCAAGGACTGACTGGTAAGGAACACAAGGAACTTCCTGGGATGATGCTAATGTTCTATTTCTCTCTAGGGGTTTCAATGGATTGCACAAACATAAGCATTTGTTGGAATTCATCCAATGCTACATTTAAGATTTGTGTATATCATTATATATAAATTTTACCCTGAACAAAAAATACAGGGTAAACAAATATGGAACTCTAATTAGCAATATACATGCCCATATCTACATAATTTGGGCCAAAACATATCAATGCCTGAAATTTACTATGAAATGCTTTAATGATTAGATGATGGATGGAGAAAGAGATGGATACATGGCTAGATATGTAGTAGAGCAAGTTCAGTAAAAGTGAACGGCAGAATCTAGTATTTGCTATAAAATGCATTCAACTTTTTCTGTGTTTAAATTTTTTTCATAATAAATTATTGACAAAGTTTTAATTGTTTTAAAAATGTAGACCATTTATCTCTTGGATAGAAATGTAGAAGAGAAGCAACTGCTTTTCTTCCACAAATGGTTGCTAGGTGTATGCAGGTCTGGCTGTGTGGATCTCAATCTCTACAGAGAAAGGAGATTTGGGTGTGGTGTCACCTTACACCTGGAGAGAAGTCGCCTGTCTTCAGATTTGTGCTGGCCCTTCTGCTTCCATGTGTGAAGGTCCTGAGGCTATTCCCAGTCTGTCTGTTCTGTTTGATTAGAGCCTGGAGGTCTCTATGGCACTCTGACCTTCACTTAGCTTCTATTGCTAGGTGTACGCAGGTCTGGCTGTGTGGATCTCAATCTCTACAGAGAAAGGAGATTTGGGTGTGGTGTCACCTTACACCTGGAGAGAAGTCACCTGTCTTCAGATTTGTGCTGGCCCTTCTGCTTCCATGTGTGAAGGTCCTGAGGCTATTCCCAGTCTGTCTGTTCTGTTTGATTAGAGCCTGGAGGTCTCTATGGCACTCTGACCTTCACTTAGCTTCTGCTTGCTACACTATTCTGAATCTTGGCCACTTTTAGTGAGTGTGCTGACCCGGCGGTTTGTCTCCAGACACTGCTGTAGGAGCGCCCTGGACCTGCCGCAGTAGGCCCCGTGGGTCTCCAGGCAGCCTTGAAACCACACAGAAATCTGAAGAAAGCCTGGAAAGGTAAAGCCCAGGATCTCCTCTGTACCTGAGCCTAGCGGACCACCAAGTGGATAGTCTTCTTTCCATAAGGAGAAGCCTTACCTCTGTGCTTTCTCCACACTCTGAGCTCCTCTCCATCATAACCTCATAGCATCTTATTAATGAGCTCTGAGTTCCTTAAGTTCAGTGGCTGTCTTATTTATCTCTGACAACTAACCATAGCTAGTGTTACTGAGTCAGTGTTCAGTAAGTTCTTTTTTAAGTGAATGAACAAATGAATCTAATAGTTCTTTTACTCATTCGTTCCCTGGCTCCTTAGACTGTCATTGCCCTGCAGATCTGTATGTATCTAACTGGTCGGAGAGAAGTCATAACAAGCGAGAGGTACCAGCAAGACTAAATGCGCTGTGACTCATGGGGCTTAGATGCAGGGCTCCTGGTCATTGGTAAAACAAACCAAACATATCCCAGAAATAACTCCCCGCTCTTTCTGTCAAATTTAATATGCAGTTCACAGTTCATATGCTTCATCTGCAACTAATTAGCTTAGATAGTTAGAACATTATCCTATTGAGGCCAGAGTTCGTGATTTAGTCCCTAGCTTGGACATCCTTTATCACCTGGCCGACTAATCTCTGCTAAGAAAGCCCAGTGTCCCACTGCTAAAGGAGAAAGGATCAAAGAATTATATTAATAAAGAACATATTTTGTATGGTCTCCCAAATTGTTTGCAAATCATTTGCTTTTAAATTTCTTTTTTCCATTCTACTTCCATTGCTTTCCTCAACAACCCACCCTAACTCTCCATTTTAATTGCAGTGAAAAGCTTTCCTCAAGTTCAGGAGTGAGAGGAAAAGCTAACTAATTTTCAGCTTCAAGATGAAATTGTTCATGTGGAAACTATGCTGGTTTTGAACTGGGTTCTGCCCAAGTGTACCAACTTGTGTCCTTACCAAGTAAGCTTCCTCACTTAGAAGCTAACAGATCTAAGCATGTAAGCAGGGAGAATTCCCAGGTCAGCTGTGACTCTGATGTTCCTAACCCAGTCTTTCCTTATCCTGGTTTTAATAGTTAGGAAGACTAAATCTATGTCGACAATAACTAAAAACAGCACGGAAACTGAAATTTACTCTGGTTAAATGTAGGAGAGATAGGATTTCTTCTTTCTTTCCTAGATGATATATATTTTTAATTCAGCACAAATTTTGCCAGAATAATACTGTTGCCCAGAAACCACAGAGCTCTTAATTCACTCAAGGGGACACAGCACCATTTATAAACAGATCGAAAGGTGCTAGTCTAATTTGAATTACTGTATCATATTCACTCCAGGGCCATCTGTATGTGAGCAGAAAGCAACATAAATTTCCTCATGGGCAGGCTTATCCTGATCCTGCATGGGGAGCTCACTGTGGGGAGAGAGGCAGATTTTAAGAAGGCAAGGAAGCCAGGATATGCATTCAGGGGAAAATCCCTCATTTTTCACATCGAGTTGAAGGGAATCCCCTGAATGTTAACAAGCAAATCTCAAGTGTCTTTGCACAACAGAGGCAGAACTCAAAGCTGCATTTATGGATTCATGTGTTTGTAGAGTTTGCACTAATCCAGAGATAGAGAATCCTGTGTGTGCTGGTGAATGCCAGAAAGAAGTGTATCTCACTAGTTTTCACTGTTCTGAAGGCAGGGTTGATATTTCCCAAGAATCCACAAGAGGTCTACAAAATGGGTTACTTCTCTCTGTGGAGCCTGACCTGGTAACCATAAATCCATTCTCTAAGCCTATGAGTCGCTTTCTGTTTGTAAGTTAGTTTTGTCTCTTTAACTTCTAAATCTACCCTTATGATGTGTCCTAATAGAATTCCTCAAAACAGTGAATTTCTACAAATACACTCAGATTTACTTGGTTTTTGTAAGATTTTGTTTTCTTGAGTAGTCTGAAGAATGAATATTTTTTGAGTTTGACCCTGCCCCAAAAGAACTTCGAATTAACAAGACAACTACTTTTAATATAAATGGATTATTTAGCACTAGTGGTACAGAACCTACCTGGCCAGTGAAGGAGATTTAAGAGACACGAGTTTGACCCCTGGGTTGGGAAGATGCCCTGAAGGAGGGCAAGGGAATCCAGTCCAGTATTCTAGCCTGGTGAACACCATGGACAGAAGAGCCTGGCAGGCCACAGTCCATAGGGCTGCAAAGAGCTGGACACGACTGAAGTGGCCTCCCACAGCACGGCAACACATATTATTGAGGGTACAGATCTTTATAGCTCAGCAGCCAAAGGTTAGGGAAACTTTGAAGATAACAGACATTTCTATTTGTAATCGATCCTGTTTATTCTTCCTGGCTGCTGATAATAGGAATAAAAATAGTTTGATGTGTCATGAGGATACATATTAAATTGTAAGTAGAGGCTATTCTCTTTTAGAATATTAACATAACTAGTTGGAGCATCATTTTCCCCATTTCTTAAAATGAGACTTTTATCACTTTACCTTGGTCAAGAAAACAATAAAATGTGTACTCAGTCATCAAGATTTCTTTCTTGATTTGCACCATGCTTTTGTAAGCTGAAATCTAGTAATGTAAGGATGTCAGGTAGTCAAAATGAGGCCCACCATATGTTTATAATTTTTCCACAGTTGTGACTGGCTCCTCACAAAATGGTTAAGACCCCCAAGAATTCACCACACTGTTTTATCATGCTTCAAAGCCTATTTGAGATTTGACCCAGAAAAAAATGAAGAATTGAATGAGATGATTAGACTTGCTTCTCATTGGGAAATTAATCATGAATTTGATTCTCACTTTCCACTCTTTTTCAGGGGGCCTGGAAGAACAAGAGTTAATGTTAAAGAGTCAAACCAACTCTACAATGGATCTGAATAATGTCCAAGGCAGCACCGTAAGTATTTGTTGTTGTTGGGAATATTAGAGAAGGACAGGAAAATCTAATTGACCATATTTGGGATCCAGTTATAGTTTTGGGGCAAGAAAGTACAATAATGGCAAAGAGATGTTTTAAGAATCCATAGAACTGGCTTCTGGAGTCTCCTGGATGCCACAGGGCATTCTTCAATGGGCCTGCTCTTTAATTCATATGCTTCTTTTGACATTTGATTCATAATATTTTAGGGTGGCTTCTCTTAATCAAGAAGACAGTACTGCAAACCACAGCACAGCCAGAAAATTGATGCTATCAGATCCTCTCCCAGCCTCAACTCCTGTGGCCACAGTATAGTAAGTAAATGTATGAGAGTCCTGTGCTTCCCAAAATGACGTAAGTGGGTCTGTGGAAACATTTCTACCAGCTGTGCAACTTTGGACAAATCACTTACATTTCTAGAACCTTAGTTTCCTTCTCTATGGAATGGATATATCACGTCAGTCCTACTTACCCCAGAAGGATGTTGCGAGGATGCAATGAGACAAAATGTGAAATGTTATATAAGTTGGCATTTGTTTCTCTTATGTCTTTAACTAACTTTCAGAATTTAAGGCTCTGTGAATTGTAGATCTTCTGGAGATGATGTGAGAAAGATAGAAAATAGTCTCTTTGGGAATATAAACCAATCAAGTCAACATTTGATGGAGGCACCTACTGTCTTTTCCTTTTTTCAGAAAGTATAGAAAAGCTACTGCACCTCTCTCTGATTTCCAGCAACAACTGGTCTGAGGAATAACCTACCTTCTAAGTCCGGAAATGACAGGCTACACTGGTGTCACAAAGAACCCCAACATCCCAGTGGCTTAAAAATGACTGATTTGTATGTTGACACACAGTCTGGGTACCTTGGCAATCAACTGTCCTGCAGGAGTAGGGAGTTTCTATGTCCTGGTTTCCCAGGACAGTCCAGTTTATGTCTATCATCCTGGCACAATTATTAACAGCATCCTTTTCACTCCAACATTTTCTGGTTGGATGATAAAATATTATGATATTCCTGTAAATGGAATAACTCAAATATTCAAGCTGTCTTAGCCTCTCAACATGAGGCCTTCAGTGCTACTGGGAAAAGAGACCCTGGTGAACATTGCAGGAATTTTTACTATCTCATTCCAGAAAGCACTTCAAATTAAAAGCCTTTGGCCAGAACTAATCACAGGGCCTGACTAAATGCTACGGTAGCCGGTAAATTTTGTCTTCTGAGCAGCCAGCAAGGAGAAGAGAACCAGATCCTGATGCTAATAAAGTCTTCCATATCTGCATTGTCAGAATTGAACACTTACACGGAACTACTTAGTGAGCGTCTGCTCGGCTTGTCTGACTGTACACAGTCATCTCCAGGTGGCTGACTGCCAAAACTCAAGACAGGCAAACGGGTGTTAGTCGTGTTGGTCTTTTCCCTTTGGGTGTTACTTTTCTCCCTCTGGTGACTGAGCTGTCACTAGATGCTAATAAAGTCTTCCATATCTGCATTGTCAGAATTGAACACTTACACGGAACTACTTAGTGAGTGTCTGCTCGGCCTGTCTGACTGTACACAGTCATCTCCAGGTGGCTGACTGCCAAAACTCAAGACAGGCAAACGGGTGTTAGTCGTGTTGGTCTTTTCCCTTTGGGTGTTACTTTTCTCCCTCTGGTGACTGAGCTGTCACTGTTGAGACTCTTTTCTCCTTTCCCAACTAGATATCCATTGTCACCCTTCTTTCACCCATGCTAAATTGATCACCACCCTGTACAGTTAGTCCGTTTGAGCTTCCTGAATTGTCTACAAATGTGTTCTTTCTAATGGGAAATTTTCAAATCAATGCCTTCAAAGTCTGTTTTGCTTTGAAGAACACAGTGTAAGCTTTCAGCGTGACAGTTAATATACATATGTTTCTGATGGAGCCTATTTTATAGCAACTATCTATAAACATGGAAAAGCAGCCTGTACTTCCATAGAACTTTTGTGATCATCCAAGTCACATCAGAGAGGAAAATGGAAGAGGTGGTTTCTCAGTGGTGTTAGCAGAAGGAGACATTTAATGTTCCACTTATTTTTTACCAAATAGTCCTTGTTTAAAATGTCATCACAACTCAAGATATGGCAATAACTGGCATGCTTGATCCTTAGAAATTTTGAAATGTAGAAATGTGTCAAGATTTAACAGGTAAAAGTGAAAACTGGGGAAAAATAAGTCCATTTAAAACCTGCTTCTATGGTAGATTAAAAACAAAAGGAAACATCAGAGTAATACTTACTCTGCAATGTCATGAAAGTGTATTTTGTCAATCATCATAATCATCTGGTATTTGGAGAGAGATGTTCCTGCCAATTACCATAAGAAAAAGGAGATTCCTTCCTTTCCCTCCTTGCCTATCCAGATATGCATCCATCAAGCTCCAGACCAAGTCCCATCTCCTGTTTCCCTGATAGCTCTGGTCCACTGGAGTCTCTCCTCCATCCAGTGAAAAGTGTTTTCTTAAGAACAATTGCAGGAAATCACCAAGGTGGGGTGGGGGCAAATCGCATTAAAATTCAGATTCACAGGTCCACCAGAGATTTAGTGATTCAGAATTTCTGAGAATGAATCTGTATTTATTATAAGGAAATTCTTGCACATTAACTTTTAGGGATCTCTGTTATAATCTCATGTCTTCCCCAAACACTTACTTGTATACTACTTGGCATGGTTAAATATTACAGAAACAATTTAATGTGCAAGATTCTTGTTTCAACAACTATCTGTGAGTGAGTTAGAGGGAGAATGCATCTCAGGTCTTCTATTATCCCCATCACAGAATCAGTATCAATTTACCCTGAGTGTACGGAATATTTCTTGAGTTGTGGAGTTATATACTAATTAGCTTCATCTGGAGCATAGTTGATGGTGAAAAGTAGATGGGAAGTATGGTTAGATGAACCTAGGTTTCATTCCAATGCTGGAAAACTTAAAGACAATTCCTTCTATAATATGAATAATCATTCTCTCATTTACTCATTTTTTATTTCATCATCCCCTCATACATTTATTTATTTCTTTATTTGCTAATCATCCGCTGAACCCATCTATGCACTTTGTACTATAACCAGCCACTCAAATAAAGAAAATCAGCTAAGTATAGGAAACAGGCAAGCCAGTAATTACATTATATGTAATAAGTTCCAAAAGAAGATGCCATGGAGGTGAAAAAAAATCTAAGAGGCTAAGAGAGTTCCTTTGGAGGTGTTGACATGTGCTGAATTTTTGGAAATGAGTAGGATTTAATTTGACAGAAAAGAGATTTTCAAACTAATGATTTTGTTTACAATTTTTAAATTGCTTGCCATGAGATTTTGTAATGAGAAACATGCTTTAAGTGTGTACATCATAGTCTGTATGCCTACTGAATGTATGAGCATTCCATTTTAGTATTGTATAGTATTGTATAGACATTTTAATCCAATGCAAGGTGTTTTTCCATCATTGTTAGCTAAACTAGTTAAGGCTCTTCCAAATGAATTACATACATTTAAAGTTATATTCACAGCTTCATGGAAATTTATAACTACGTTGCAAACAGTGTCAAACCGAGCCTCTAGTTACTGCTCCCCAACTGATACATATTCCTAAATGGAGCACTGGTCTCATTACATTCCATGCACATAAGTATTTATTCCCTGCAACTTGGGATGTTCAGCTCTCCTCCACTATTTAGATTCTGTTCTTCTTGACTGTGAATGTCTATGAGAAAATGAAGAATAACCACATCAGAATATCTGTTGCTAAGAAATAGTATGATAAACCTAGTACCAATAACTGCAAAATTTCCCAACCAGAAGGTTAAGATTAAATAACAGTGGATTGTTTTCAATTATTTCTTATTGTGGAATACAAGCTTTTATATAGCACTTTTATTGCACATTTAGGCCCAGTGAAATAGAGGCTGGAAATAGGGTGACTTTTGGTGAAAAGAGTGCCCATTTATCCTTGAATTTTCAATGCTTCAGAAAGAAAGAGTCAAGGATAGTTGGGGGAAAGGGCAGAGAACCTCTGCACTAACTTTAAAAAAGAAAAAAAAATTTTTTTTTGATAATGTAAAAGCACCAGAGAAACCAGTTTTAAGACTTATTGCAACAGAAAAAAAATGAGACACTAAGTACTGATAAACACTCAAAATCTGCAAAGTGTCAGGATTTTTAAAATGTAAATGATGAGTGAGAGTACGCTATGCTGATTGAATTGCTAGAAATTATCATGGCACCATGCATAGATACATACAACATTAACTGCTTTTAATGTTAAAGCTATGCTATTTTAGGACTTCCAGACCCATGGTCAAAATCCTCTTCTCCCCTCCTCTCCCTGTGAACATGAGAAACTAGGCAGACCTCTGTCGTCTGTCCATTCGTGTGGGATTATTGCAATTGGTAAATTCTACACACCCACACTATACAAAGGGCTTCCCAGGTGGCACTAGTGGTAAAGACCCTGCCTGCCAATGCAGGAGATGCAAGAGATGTCGGTTCAGTCCCTGAGCTGGGAAGATCCCCTGGAGGAGGGCATGGCAACCCACTTCAGTATTGCTGCCTGGACCACAGATTGTGCCACAGGGTCCCAAAGAGTAGGACATGCCTGAAGTGACGGCTGAAGTCACTTAGCACGCACTCACGCATTCTACACAAATATCCAGAACCAAGTAATAAGCAGAACATTCAACTTTCTTCCAGTCGTCCTTACCTTCCTCTAAATGAAGAAGAACACATTTAATCATAAAGAACAGAGACTTCTTCTAGATTGGGAAGGGGAGGGAGAGGGTCACTCCACAATAACCTATTAGAACACAGATCCCCTAGGACCTAATTATCTACCTCTTGTCAGGCTATAAGAGACTCTAAAATGATACTGCAGTTTTTCTACAGCCAAGAAATTGATTGATGAAGCTGAGTAAACCTAGTGCCAATGTGCTGCCTAAGGGTGAGTACTGGCAGTAACCATAGCCGGCAACAAGGAGCTGCCATTACCACTCAGCAGTCAATAAGCACACAGAAGAGGGCATCTGTATCCACACTGACTGGTGGTCATTTCCAGGTTTTTCTGCTTGGATATACTGGATAATTTTCACTCGGCAAGACGTGTTCCTGTGGTCCTTGCTTTGACACCCTACTCTCTGGGAGGAAACTCAATACATTCGTAACATCTCAGGGACAACGCCAGTGAGAAAACTAACAGTTTGCCCTGAGCCCCTCTGCCATGGCTACTACGGGACCCCTGGATTCTATCCTCTTCCGTCTCTTCTGGACCTTTGCTCTCATACCTGCCCCGTTGCTGGTCTCTCTCTTTCCATAAGCTTTTTTTTAAATTTTAAAGCAGATGTCAAACAAGTTAACATCAACTTTACCCTAACGGATCTTCCTTTGCCCCACTCCCCCTTTGCAATGTATTCCTCTTTTCTCTCCTCTCCCCACCATCTATATTAAAGAATAGTTTATATGTTCTGTTTTCACATTTTTCCCTACCAAATTAATCTCAACGACTACCTTTCACTCAACTTCTACCCTGATGTCTACGCTCAGACTAGTTTCTTATCATCAGTAGACCTAAAATCACCACACTCACTAATTTGTCCTAAGTCTTTTGACTTAAAACGTCTGCCTACCTTGGTCACGCCTTCCTTCTTGAAGTTTTTCTCTCTCTTGCCTCCATGGCTACATCCTCCACATATCCCTCCTTCCTGTCTAAACATGTCTCTATTTCCTACTGAGGTCTCCTCTCCCATCACCTAAAGATGAACGCATCTCATGGCCAAGGCTTCAGTCTTCTGTCCTCTCTTTCTGCTAGCTCTATCTCTACCTGTCTTTTTCTCCAATCTCATTTATTACCTCTTACGCTCTGTATTTCCAAAGTTAAATCTCTAAGCCCAGATCTGGCACTTACTCAGTGCTCAACTTGATGCCATGCCAGAACTTCATACTCAGCATATACACACTCACCAGCAACATCTTCCCCAGATAATCTGCCTTCTTCTTTTCCCTGTTGGGTCACTGTTTTATTGCCCTTGGCAGACTCCCTGCCACTCCCATACTTTCCCTGATGGCTCAGGAGCAGAAAGCCTGGGAATTGTACTTCCTCAGACACCGTTACCCGGTTTCAGGTTCCTCCAATGAGGTGCACAAACAAGATTTTGAAGGTGGAAAAAAAGCCTAGGCTTTTCTCCTCTTCCAATAGTGGTGGAGATCCTGTGGGCTTCCAGAATGTCAAGTTTTGCCACAGTTGGCTGGACTTGCGCTTCCTTGCCTGTTAGCAGTCTTGGAACTGCAGGGCTGTTGTGACCACTGTTCACACAATTTTTGCATCTTTGGAAGCGGCAACAAACCCATAACTGTGGCCCGCAGCTCAGCTTGACCTGAGAGCAGCAGTCCCCTTAGGTGTGCCCCTTGAACCTTTCCTTTTGTTGTTGTGGGCATGTACTCCCCTGGATGGAATCCCTCTATGCTGCAACTAGTCTTTTCCCGACTGATCCTGAGACCAGTCCTTTCCCAGTCACTCAGGATGAAGGGTCTGCAGCATCCTTTTGGACGGCACCCTTTGTCATCCACGTCCCACCACTTTCCAAGCACTGCCAACTCCTCCATTTCAGCGTCCTCCCTTTCCTTGATCAACGTCTCTACTTTGATGAGGCTCTCTATTTCTTGCCATTGAACAACACTAAAAGTTTCTAACTAGTTCCCATAACTAATAAGTCTCTTCATCATCCTCAATCACCCTCAGGTCACTCTCCAAACAATAATGGTCATGCTTTCAAGAATTTGGTTACAAACATTACATGAGCCCATATTCCCTGCCCACAGGACAGAGTGATCCACATAGCAGGGTATGTGCAGTATTTCCTTCTCCCTGTGGCCTTCCTATATCCCACTCCTTCCCTCCTCCCACAGCATATGTCCAGTCAATCATAGCCAGCTGGAATTCACTCTTACAACAGAACACTTGTTTTCTGGACTCCACACCTACTTCTCATTATTTTCCCATTTACAACGTGACTTTCCTCCACCCCCCATGGAGGTCTTCAAATCCTTTAAGAATCAATTCGACTGTCACTGGGACTCTCCATATCTGGCTAGATTCCTGCAGCCTTCTGAACCTGACCTGGCTCATCCTACATCTCAAGAGCTGTGCTGACCCTGTGATCCAACATGGGAGCCACATAACTTTTACTTAAACTGTATTCCCTATGTGGGCTTCCCAGATAGCTCAGTGGTAAAGAAACCACCTGCCAATACAGGAGACATGAGTTTGATCTCTGAGTTGGGAAAAGACCCTGGAGAAGGAAATGGCAACCCACTCTAGTATTCTTGCCTGGAAATCTCACGGACAGAGGAGCCTGGGGGGCTACAATCCATGGGGTTGTAAAAGAGTCAGACATGACTTAGCAACTCAACAACAATAGCAAATTCTCTATGCTTGGCTTCAGTCTTTGGTTTGGTAAATTGTGAAAGCCAGGAAACACAGTACTAAGTTCACTTGCCATGTCTGTGATCCAAGCTAGACCCTAACCTGACTGAGATCTGAGCACTAAGGGTTCACCTATTCAATAGTCAATGAGGTACTCCAGCTAATTTCCCAATCTCTGCCAAGCCATAGTTTTATAGAGTCTATTGCTTAAATTTAGTGAATCATGAGATTTCAAAGTTTCTCATATATAATTTTTTATTTTAAGATTTTCTTTTTTATAGGTAAGATCTAGGACTCTAAATGGGTAAACACATATACATTAAGTTGAATCATGTGAAATTGTTGATATTTGACCATTTTTGATCTATAAAACGATAGTTCTACATGGCTCCACCTAATAAATACATGGAAAGAGATTTTCATTGCAGTTATTTTTCACAATAAGGTCTGCTATATGTAAAAGGCATAATTAACAAATGCACTGAAGAACAGATATACCTCATGGTAAAGAGCTTTAATGATGACAACAGTAATGGTGATACTTATTGCATACTTACTATTATACCAGCTACCATGGTGAGAATGTTACACAGATAATCTCTCACATAGATTATATCTTTTCTGTCCTCATAAAAACTTACGTTTTAATCAGTATTGGCTAAATGGAGAAACTGCTGGTTGAAATGGTTAAGGAATTTTCCCAAGATCACTGAGCTAGTAAGCAATGGAAGAATCTGAAGGAAGACCTGTTCTGCAGCTATAGAATAAGAAGACTTATTCCACATTTGGCCACATAAAATAAAATTAACTACCTTTTCCTCCTGGAGTCTTTCAGACCCCTTGGTTCCTCCAGACAATGCCAGGAAGAAGAATGAAGAAACAGAATTCAAGGAAGAGCCTAAATGGCACCTCCTCCTCAAAGCCTCCCTTGACTGCTGGGGCTCTGGTTTATGTGCAGTATTACTACACAGTCCTCTCTCCTTCCCCTTTGGCTGGACTTAGCATATGTTGCCTCTTTTCATAGCTCTGTATATATCGAAATTTCTCAATTAAGTTGTAAAACTTCGATAAGACGTTAATATAAGCATTTGCGATGTGTTTCATTTCCAAGACCAAGGAACAGATACTTTATTTTCACCTAAACACAATCCATCCATCCAGCAATTACTGGATGTTAACATTGCTGGCTGCAAAGAACACTGAAATAAAAGACCTAGTCTCTACTCAAAAGGAACTTACTACTATGGGGCACAAAAGAGTGTGACAGCACAAACGACAGTCCACATCACGTACGATGAGAGGGGAAGCCGGAATGTGCGGAGAGCAGAGAAGTGGGGCAGCCGGCAGTGTTTGTACAAGCCTGATATTATTGAGGTGAAGCTGGAAAGGTGAGTCACTTAGCCATCTAAGAAACCTGAGAAAAGGATACTCAGAAATAAAAAACAGCTTTTGCAAAGACATAAAAGAGCCTGAGATACTCAAATCATTGTGAGTGTTTGATTTGGCTAAGGGGTAGAAATAAACAAGCAAGTAGAGGAGAGAAATAGGAAAGGGAAAGGAACTTGGAATGAAAAAAAAATGAAAGAAAAAGGAGAACAGTTAAAAAAAAAGGCAACTAGTGAAATTTGCCTTTGATTTTGGGAAAGTTTCAATGAAGATAAAGCAGCCGCCCCATACCAACCAATACAACCAGATGAATTCAGAGCTACTGCTCAGTGACCAGACTAGTGGCGATGACCCTAATGCCCAGAATCACCCACAAAAGAGATCCTGGCATGTAAGAAGAAAAAGAGTCACCATCTCACAAAAAGTCTGTTGATTCATAATAAATTTTGGAAAGTTGAAAATGTAGTTCCATGGGTACAAAAGGCTGATGAAAATAAAGAAGGTTCTGCTTCTACCTGCTTTGGTAATTGTAGCTCTTTAGCTGAACAGATGTGCATTTCACCAAAATCTGATGGAAACAAATCTTCACAGGCCTTCTTTATTAAGAAATAATTTAGCTGCCTTCCCCAGAGCTGGTAGGCTCTTTGTCTAAATACAAAATAAGACAAGGAAACTGGTCTTTTGGAATCCTTAATTAAGCAGTATTAATCCTAGAGAAGAAAATAGGATCTGTTTCCAAAATAAATCATAATAAAACAAGAGGAGGTTTTCCAAGTCTGGACACATTGTTAAAGACATTCAGTGTAAGGGAGGACTTAAGGATATTTCTTAAAACTTTGTGTCTGAAAGGTTCAGGAAGAGGTAAGTGTGTCTGGCTAACAGAACAGAGTTAATGGCCATCTCCAAAGTGATCAGCCTTATGGAGAAAACATCTGCTTACCTAACTAGAAAATGTAATTTTGACAGAAAACCAGGAGATATAAGGCAATGCAATATTTATGGACTGCAACTCGAATGAAACCACCTTTTAATATGTAATTGAATGACACAACAAATTTATAACACACCTTCTACATTTCCTAAATTTGCTTTGAATAATGGCAAAGGGCAAGGAAACTACCCTGTTGTTAACTGATTGAGATGCAGCGTGAAAGGTGTTCAAATTTATATACTTTCCATACCAATCTTCTATTTTTATTTATATGATCATTTCCTGACAAACATAATAAGAACAATGTCTGCAGAATTTTTATTAGCCAAGTGCTAAGACAATACTGCTGTGCCTATCTAAAACCATCTGCTAATGACTCATGCCAAAATCTATTTGTATTATTTTATTTTCTTCCTTCCTATGAGTTCTGAAGGTTATCATTTCCCATTGAATTGATCCTGGCACGTAAGTATTCTTTTGGCATTTCACATTCTTTGGGAAACCCCTGGGTATTCAGATTCATTATGGAAATTCCTGAAAACAAAGCCAGGTTACAGTTTAGAATTGCAATATAACTTTCTTTTCCTAATGGACCAGAGGGCTACTTGTCACTAGCGACAACCTTCCAGAGAGATATGTACTGGATCTCATGCACACCAAAGCCAAAATCACATGTATACTGGCATCTCCCCTACCTCTTCATAGCAGTTCCTCAGAGCTGAGAGGGGCTGTCTCCTGGGCCATAGCCCTCAGTACCATCTCCAAAGAGTACTGAAACTCACAACGCTTATGTTGTGTGTTTCATGGAGTTCTGCCCCCAGGAGACAATACATTATTTGCATGAAGATCACAACAAAAAGGAAGGGGGCAAAATGATTAGGACTATGAGTTTTGGTTCCAGAAAGCTAGAGTTCTACATCTAGATTCAATATCTCTGGGCCACAGTGTCCTTACTCCTAAAACAGGGATAAGCACATCTATCACATCTTACAGAAGGTATGATGGTCACGTAAGTTTAAAATATTTAAAGTGCTTAGAATTCTACACAAGTGCTTCTGTCGCTCCCGTGCTCAGTAAGTGTATTGTCATCATTTGCTCAGGGGTACAAAATAATTAACAAAATCCCTTGAAAGACAGGCTCCCAAGGAGTTTTTCCACTTTCCATTTTGTGAGTACTCAGAGACAGGAGGAGTACAAATTTTCAGCTACACTAACTCAAGAAAAACTTTGTCTTAAAAATAAACAAGTTCATGGCTGGAATTATACAAAGTCATAGAGCAAGCCTACAAGGTATGATGAGTGGAGAATGCCTAAAGGACTTCCAACCCTCTAGCCTTGTTGATATTTGAAAGGTAATCAGTAAAGGTTAATTTCTTTAGTTTAAATTATTCCCTACTAATTATTCAGTTCAGTTCAATAGCTCACTCGTGTCCAACTCTTTGCGATCCCATGAATCGCAGCACGCCAGGCCTCCCTATCCATCACCATCTCCCGGAGTTCACTCAGACTCATGCCCATCGAGTCCGTGATGTCATCCAGCCATCTCATCCTCTGTTGTCCCCTTCTCCTCCTGCCCCCAATCCCTCCCAGCATCAGAGTCTTTTCCATTGAGTCAACTCTTCGCATGAGGTGGCCAAAGTACTGGAGTTTCAGCTTTAGCATCATTCCTTCCAAAGAAATCCCAGGGCTGATCTCCTTCAGAATGGACTTCTTGGATCTCCTTGCAGTCCAAGGGACTCTCAAGAGTCTTCTCCAGCACCACAATTCAAAAGCATCAATTCTTTGGCACTCAGCCTTCTTCACAGTCCAACTCTCACATCTGTACATGACTACTGGAAAAACCATAGCCTTGACTAGACAGACCTTTGTTGGCAAAGTAATGTCTCTGCTTTTGAATATGCTATCTAGGTTGGTCATAGCTTTCCTTCCAAGGAGTAAGCGTCTTTTAATTTCGTGGCTGCAGTCACCATCTGCAGTGATTTTGGCACCCCCAAAAATAAAGTCTGACACTGTTTCCACTGTTTCCCCATCTATTTCCCATGAAGTGATAGGACTGGATGCCGTGATCTTCGTTTTCTGAATGCTGAGCTTTATAAGCCCACTTTTTCACTCTCCTCTTTCACTTTCATCAAGAGGCTTTTTAGTTCCTCTTCACTTTCTGCCATAAGGGTGGTGTCATCTGCATATCTGAGGTTATTGATATTTCTCCCGGCAATCTTGATTCCAACTTGTGTTTCTTCCAGTCCAGCGTTTCTCATGATGTATTTTGCATATAAGTTAAATAAGCAGGGTGACCATATACAGCCTTGACGTACTCCTTTTTCTATTTAGAACTAGTCTGTTGTTCCATGTCCAGTTCTAACTGTTGCTTCCTGACCTGCATACAGATTTGCAAATCACAGTGAGATACCATCTCAGAACTGTCAGAATGTCTATCATCAAAAAGTCAAGAAATAACAAGAATTGGTAAATTGGAAGTGGTCAAACAGGAGATGGCAAGAGTGAACATTAGCATTTTGGCAATCAGTGAACTAAAATGGACTGGAACGGGTGAATTTAACTCAGATGACCATTACATCTACTACTCTGGGCAAGAATCTCTTAGAAAAAATGAAGTAGCCATCATAGTCAACAAAAGAGTCTAAAATGCAATACTTGGTGCAATCTCAAAAATGACAGGATGATCTCTGTTCATTTCCAAGGCAAACCATTCAATATCACAGTAATCAAAGTCTATGCCCCAATCAGTAATGCTGAAGAAGCTGAATGCTTCTATGGAGACCTACAGGACCTTCTAGAACTAACACCCAAAAAATATGTTCTTTTTATTATAGGGGACTGGAATGCAAAAGTAGGAAGTCAAGAGATATCTAGAGTAACAGGCAAGTTTGGCCTTGGTATACAAAATGAAGCAGGTCAAAGGCTAATAGAGCTTTGCCAACAGAATGCACTAGTCGTAGCAAACACCCTCTTCCAGCAACACAAGAGATGACTCTACACATGGACATCACCAGATGGTCAATACCGAAATCAGACTGATTATATTTTTTGCAGTCTAAGATGGAGAAGCTACACAGAGTCAGCAAAAATAAGACCGGGAGCTGACTGAGGCTTGGAGCATGAACTCCTTATTACAAAATACTGACGTAAGTTGAAGAAAGTAAGGAAAAACCACTAGACCATTCGGGTATGATCTATCAAATCCCTTATGATTATACAGTGGAAGTGAGAAATAGATTCAAGGGATTAGATCTGATAGACAGAGTCCCTGAAGAACTATGGATGGAAGTTCATAACATTGTACAGGAGATGGTGATCAAACCATCCCCAAGAAAAAGAAACGCAGAAAGGCAAAATCATTGTCTGAGGAGGCCTTACAAATAGCTGAAAAAAGAAGAGAAGCAAAAGTCAAAGGAGACAAGGAGATATATCCATCTGAATGCAGAGTTCCAAAGAATAGCAAGGAGAAATAAGAAAGTCTTCGTCAGTGACCAATGCAAAGAAATAGAGGAAAACAAAAGAAGGAGAAAGACTAGAGATCTCTTCAAGAAAATTAGAGATACCAAGGGAACATTTCCTGCAAAGATGGGCACAATAAAGGACAGAAATGGTATGGACCTAACAGAAGCAGAAGCTATTAAGAAGAGGTGGCAAGAATACACAGAAGAACTATACAAAAAAGATCTTCATGACCCAGATAACCATGATGGTGTGATCACTCACCTAGAGCCAGACATCCTGGACTGAGAAGTCAAGTGGGCCTTAGGANACAGAAATGGTATGGACCTAACAGAAGCAGAAGCTATTAAGAAGAGGTGGCAAGAATACACAGAAGAACTATACAAAAAAGATCTTCATGACCCAGATAACCATGATGGTGTGATCACTCACCTAGAGCCAGACATCCTGGACTGAGAAGTCAAGTGGGCCTTAGGAAGCATCACTATGAACAAAGCTAGTGGAGGTGATGGAATTACCGTTGAGCTATTTCAAATCGTAAAAGATGATGCTGTGAAAGTGCTGCACTCAATATGCCAGCAAATTTGGAAAACTCAGCAGTGGCCACAGGACTGGTCAGTTTTCATTTCAATCCCAAAGAAAGGCAATGTCAAAGAATGCTCAAGTCATGTCTGACTCTTTATGACCCTATGGACTGCAGCCTGCCAGGCTCCTCTGTCCGTGGGATTTTCCAGGCAAGAGTCCTGGAGTGTGTTGCCATTTCTTTCTCCAGGGGAAGAATGCTCAAACTACAGCACAGCTGCACTCATCTCACACACTAGCAAAGTAATGCTCAAAATTCTCCAAGCCAGGTTTTAACAGTACGTGAAACGTGAACTTCCAGATGTTCAAGCTAGATTTAGAAAAGACAGAGGAACCAGAGATCAAATTGCCAACATCCACTGGATCATCGAAAAATAGAGAAAGTTCCAGAAAAACATCTACTTCTGTTTTATTGGCTATGCCAAAGCCTTTGACTGTGTGCACCACAACAGACTGTAGAAAATTCTTAAAGAGAAGGGAATACCAGACCATCTTACCTGCCTCCTTAGAAATCTGTATGCAGGTCAGGAAGGAACAGTTAGAACTGGACATGGAACACTTAGGTTCAAATCAAGAAAGGAATACGTTAAGGCTGCATATTGGCACCTTGCTTATTTAATTTAAATGCAGAGTACATCATGTGAAATGTTGGGTCGGGTGAAGCACAAGCTGGAATCAAGATTGCCGGATGGTATATCAGTAACCTCAGATATGCTGATGACACCACCCTTATGGCAGAAAGTGAAGAAGAACTAAAGAGTTTCTTGATAAGGGAGGGGGGTTCATGTTTGGGAGTTCGTGTAAAAAAATAAATAAATACAAAAAAAATAAATAAATACAAAAAAAAAAAAGTAAAATAAAGTAAAAAAAAAAAAAAGTGAAAGAGGAGAGTGAAAAAGATGGCTTAAATCTTAACATTTAGAAAACTAAGATCATGGCATCTCATGGAGGATTCTCATAAAATTAAGACTAGAACTACAGTATTATTCAGCTATCCTAATTCTGGGTATTCATACCAAGAATATGAAAACACTAATCTAAAAAGATATCTGCATCCCCAGGTTCATAGTGGCATTAATTACAATAAACCAAGATATGGAATCCACCTGAGTACTCATCAACTGATGAATGGACAAAGAAGACGTGGCATTTACATACAGTGGAATAGCTCAGCCAGAAAAAAGATGAAAGCCTACTATTATGTGACAACAAGGATGGACCTTGAGGGCATTCTGCTAAGTGACATAAGTTAGATGGAGAAAGACAAGTTCCATATTATTTTACTCATAGGTGGCACACAGAAAAGCTAATAAGGTACAAATGAATAAATACAAAGCAAGTGAACATAGAAATAGAAACAAAAACAAACATATAGACAAAAGAACAAATTAGCAGTTTCCAGAGAGGAAAGGATCGGGGGAGGGTAAAATGATTAAAGGGGATCAACTGTATGGTGACAGAAAAAACAATTGTGGTGTTACAGTTTTTATCGTATTAAATAAAAAAAAAGCTCTTGGAGAAAAAACATTAATGAAGGAAATAGGCCTGGCCACAGGATGAATGGAATCTTATTTGTTAACGTTTCCAACTGTATAGTATACTGAGAAATGTGCTCCCCTTTCAGCAGCTAAAACCCAGGGATACCTTACTGAGCTGTTACTTGGAGAGGAGATAATACAATACAAGGAAACCACATAGTAGAGTGCCTGGTGCTCAGAAGGCACTTGATATGTTGCAGCTTCCTCTTCATTATTTATCATTTTAAATCACTGAGAAGAGTTTATCAGATTTTTCTGAAGTAAAAGTTCATGGACAGTGAAGGTAGCAGGATACACTACCCCAAAATATGACTGTAGGAGTTAGGACACATCATCTCAAAATAGACTGCTTTGACACTGTGATTATTTTGAGCTGCAGGCACTTGAGAAAAGCAGCAAGTGTAGGGAAAAGTTTTCCCTGAACACCCCTCTTCTGCCTAAAGATAGGTCTTCCAAAAGAAACTCCATTGTCATCCATCCCCTTCCCAGGAATGTCATCAACCAGGAAAAACTGACTTGTCACAGGAAAGAAGACTAGACCTCAGCACCACATCCAGACAAACTTTGCCACAAACGGTCACATCTTTCATCTGTTCTCTAAGGGCCCATTTATCTTTCCGAATAACCCTTTACTCTCCTCTAAGAGGCCTTCACCCCCCCCTACCTTCCCTGTGAAGATGAGCTCTAATCCTAAATCCTACAGCTGTCTTTTGAGTAATTTGTTTTTCCTAGCCATCTCCCATGTAGGCAAGAGGCGCACACGTTAACAAATTTCCATTCATTTTTTCTTGTTGACCTGTCTTTTATTACTGGGGTTTTAAATAAGAACTCAAACAGGCAGAGGGAAAACTATTTTTGCTCCTCTACAACAGGGTATTTTGATGGAGGATACAGAAGCAAGGAGGGGGTCACTACCAGTGTTTGGGAGAACCACAGAGGCAGGAGGGTGGTAAAAGCAGAGGACAACTAAACCTAAAGCGTGCTTCACCTGCTCGGAATCCTGGGGTCTGACCTGGGTATGACTTTGTCTCTCCCTTCACACCGTTTTACACCTAATTAAAATTCCTTAATTAAGTTCTGTGCTAGAGTCCTTCAAAAACCTCACTGTGAACTCTGATTATTCCTTGACCTTGCATCCCTGGAAAAACATGATAAAGTCACACAAGGCTGAGCAGGAGGCATTTCGCTTGTCCCTCATGTTCAGCAGGAACACTAGACTCACTGCACACGCCTAATCACACTTGAAAAGTCAGGAAAGCTGCCCAAACTAACAAAACTCCCAAAACAGAAGTTTATTACTTGAAAATACAGTTAATTGTAAATAAACACACAATGGAATAAGGATAAAAACGTAATCATCTCTGAAATGTGTGATAATCACTCTCAAAAACAAATCCTCCACTTATGTCTCCTATTCACCCTTTTTCGTGTGCAATTCAGAAATGCATGCCTGGGTCAAAACCCTGCAAACTGCCAAAGAGGCGGAGCTGGTAGTGGCTTTCTTGTTGTGCCCTGTCACTGACAAGCTGTGTGACCTTGAGCCAATTATTATCTCCCTCTATCTCTGTTTACTTAGGAGTAAAATTTGCCTGTCATAAGAACGGCTCCGTAAATGATACGTGTAGCAAATTATAACTAAAGTTACTTTATTTATTTGGTTATCTACCATGTATTTAGCACTGCCCTAGACATTGAAGCAATCAAAGAAGACTCTGAGTGAACCCACCTTGGTTCAAGCAAAGGGGAAAGTATTATAAAAAAGATATGTGTGCATGTATGTGTGCTCAGGTACTTCAGTCATGTCTAATTTTTTGCGACCCCGTGGACTATAGCCCACCAGTCTTCTCTGTCCAGAGGACTGCCATTTCCTCCTCCAGGGGATACTCCTGACCCAGGAATCAAACCCACATCTCCTGTGTCTCCTGCAATGCAGATGGATTCTTTACCCACTGAGCCACCTGGGAAGCCCTGATAAAAGTGGTATCAGGCCCCAAATGGAGTCACTTGTAAGCCCACGTAACCAAGTGGGTAAGTCTCTCGGTAAGCCCACTTAACCAGACTGAGACGTCATACCTAACCTAACTGCAGTTTCAGCCTCTACAAGGAATGCAATCTTTACCAGTCAGTCTAAAATTACCTGGTCAGCACTAGAGATGTAATCTACCTGAGAGACCCCTACTGTCCCCCAAAGGCAGATGACCTTGCTTGAAACAGTTCATTTTTTTCTAGTGACATCCTTGTCCTGACTCTTTCTGCCTATAAAAGCCTTCCCTATTGCACAGCTTGGTGGAGCTCCTTTCTATTTGCTAGATGGAATTGCTGAATAAAGTCAGTAAAATCTATAAAATTTGCTCAGTTGAATTTTGTTTTTTAAAAGATCCGGTGGCAGCTAAGGGATAGAAGGAGACTTCTGATGGTTTCAGGGACAATGAGAAATACTTATCCTGGGACTTCCCTTATGGTTCAGTGGCTAAGACTCCATGCTCCCAATTCAGGGGGCACGGGTTTAGTCCCTGGTTAGGGAACTAGATCTCACATAACGCAACTAAGAGCTTGCATACTGCAACTAAAGATCCCATGTACTGCATGGAGACTGAAGATCCTTTGTGCCACAACTAAGACTGATGCAGTCAAATAAAAATATTAATATTTTTAAAATAAGAATGCATGTCCTGGTACCCACAAACCCTTTGAGTTCCCTTTCTCACCATTTCTGAGCATGGTGATAAGTTCCTTCTTCTTAGTTCTGAGCTCTGTTCTCTTTGTATTGAGTTCCTGATCTAACCAGCTTTCTAGTCCAGGGACAGTTAGCTTAAGCCAGCAGACAGTTCTACCCAGAACCCAAGCCCCTAGCCCTTGATTCAGTCTCCAGTTACCCATTTGATTGGAATCCCAGTCCACAGTCCCCTTGTGTTGAATTCTGTTGGTTCAACCCTTTTCCCCTTTCCTAGTTTCACATTGTGAATTACTGGAGGTATGCCCAAGGCCCTCTTGTGTCCACTCCACAGTAACATCTCTTTGGTTACTGCTGGTGTATGAAGGCCCACATGAGGTATAAGCTGTTGCTAATGGGAATCTCAGAAGCTAAAAGTCACAAAAATTGTGGGCACAGACTAAGCACTGAAAGGTTTTTAGAATGATCACCATCTCTAAGACTCCCATGTTAGCATAAGTTGATTACAGAATGGGTTAGATTAACACTTGGTCACCTGCCAAACTCAGGAAAATTTCCATGCAATGAGGTCCACTGTAGAACAACACACAATCCTCAACCCAGTGGTACAGCCCTCTTCAGTACTAGTTTGACTCTGAAAAACGCAAAGTCATAGCTAAAGAAATGGGAACTTTAAGTTCCAAAGAGTCCAGCATATGACCTTCTGGTACCTGCTAATTTTATGACTAAGAACTATGGTCCCAGAAGCTATAAATATCTACAAAAATGGCAAAATCTTACTAAAGGCACCCTAGCATTAAGATGGCCATTTGGGGAACATTCTAATCAGACAACATAGTTTATTTTAAAAGTACACTTGAAAGCGTTTCCAAGCCAAATTAATAGAATAGGATACCTATTTTAATTGGTATGCACACACTTTCAAAAGGCTTCAAGACTTTCATGTAACTTCATTGAAAAATTCACTGCAAAAGGCTAACTAAACCTTAAAGATATGAGACACCTAAAAAAAAGGCTGTAACACAGATGTAACTCCTGCTCCCCCTCTATCCTTCTTTATTTGCATAGTCATTTTAGAAATCCTATGTCTGAATTGTATTTGCATTCTGAAGACGCTCAGAGTCTGAAGGAGTTAGCTTTTAAAAAGATGACTGGAGGCTACAGGCAACCCTCTTTGGGTATCTTTTCACTCCTTGGTCAAAAGATTAACTAAGTTCAGTTCAGTTCAGTTGCTCGTTTATGTTTGACTCTTTGTGACCCCATAAACCACAGCACGCCAGGCCTCCCTGTCCATCACCAACTCCCAGAGTCCACCCAAACTCATATCCATTGAGTCGGTGATGCCATCCAACCATCTCATCCTCTGTCGTTCCCTTCTCCTCCTGCCCTCAATCTTTCCTGGCATCAGGGTCTTTTCAAATGAGTCAACTCTTCGCATCAGGTGGCCAACGTATTGGAGTTTCAGTTTCAACGTCAGTCCTTCCAATGAACACCCAGAAACACAAAGACACCCAGAACACAAAGAAAATTAAGGGGCCGTACAGAGTCGGACACGACTGAAGAGACTTAGCAGTAGCAGCATAAATTAAGTATTACTACAACTCTCAGAAATATAATAGAAATGAACCCAAATATTTTTAAAGTTCAAGTGATCTCAGAAAATCTTTAAATATCAGGTAAAGGTTTTTTATTTTTAAAAAATCAAATTAAACTTATTTTCATTTAATTAAAAACAGGCATGTTTTTAGAGTTTTCAGCATTAAATATAACATTTTTTATTTTACCTAGATTTGCTGAAAACCAAATAAGTTCATGTTACTCTTACAAAATTTATTAGCAAGAAAAATAGACTGAACTAATAGCTGACTTTGTCTAATTCTCATGAAATTTTCACGAGTAAGCCAGAAAGAAAAATACCAATACAGTATACTAACCCATATATATGGAATTTAGAAAGACGGTAATGATGACCCTGTATGCGAGACAGCAAAAGAGACACAGATGTGTAGAGCGGACTTTTGGACTCTGAGGGAGAGGAAGAGGGTGGGATGTTTTGGGAGAATGGCATTGAAACATGTATACTATCATGTAAGAAACAAATCGCCAGTCTATGTTCGATGCAGGATGCAGGATGTTTGGGGCTGGTGCAAGGGGATGATCCGGAGAGATGATGTGGGGTGGGAGGTGGGAGGGGGGTTCATGTTTGGGAGCTCATGAACCCGTTGCGGATTCATGTCAATCTATGCCAAAACCAATACAGTATTGTAAAGTAAAATAAAGTAAAAATTAAAAAAAAAAGTTTTTAAAAAAGAAAAAAATAAATAAATAAACATAATTGTTAAAGATAAGGGAATTTAAAAATGTAAGTGGGATAAAAGTTTTCTTTTTTGGGGGGGATAAAAGTTTTCTAGGTAAACTCTTCAATAATAATTATGTTTTATGGCATGTTTACTTTACAGAATATAATTTCTAAAATATTTTTGGTTAATTGAAACTTTAAAGTTTTATTAAGTTAAATTAAATAATGAGTTAAGTTGAATTCATTGATTACCTAGATCATTTACAAATAAGATAAAAGAGTGAAACATTAATTACTGAACAACGGTGTATCCAGTTTTGGCTTCCTTTTACAGAGAAATTAAATGGTATTTGAATCTATGGAAAACACATTTTATGTCACACTGAAAAATTTACTATGAGAAAGTACATGTTTCTAAAAAATATAAAATGTATTTACAAATTTACCAAATCATAGAATGCTAATGTGAAAGACAGCTCACTATCATTTACTTCTTTATTATCACTAAAGATTGAGCCTTTTAAGGGTTACAAATTCTAATGTGTAATTAAAGCTACTAGAAATAATCAGAAAAACATCTTTCAGATGCGAGGCAAACAGAATGTGTGTTTTTGGTTAAGAGATGGTATCAAGATCGGAAACATATTTTGTTGAGGTGAAAAAGAAGTACTTTTGTCCTAAAGTGAGGCGTTAGGTTATTTCAGAATGAGAAAGAGAAAACATATAGGACAAAATCTGAATGGAAAAATACAGCTGTGGAAGGTTTTTGGAAAAGAAATCTTGAGGAAAGAATTTTCTCCAAGGTCAAGATTAAAATGAATTTATTTAGGTGAGAAGAATGAGTTTCATAAAAAATAATAGGTTTATTTAATAAACATTTATTCATCTTTATTTATTAAAAATAATAAGTTTAATTAAAAAATAAACTGGTACAATAACAAAACTTGATTTACTCTCTGTTAAAAGGACAAAGTTTAACTGAGCTATTGATTAACTTTTGGTAAGAGTTTATTATAAAAGTTTTATCTTTATCAATTAAGTAGTCTGCCTAGAGAGCAATGATTTTGTGTCATGTCAAAATAATTTCCTGTGTTTCATGTTGTGTTTATCAGATATTTGATAACTTAAGAAGTGGATTAAAGACTTAAATGTAAGACCTGAAACCATAAAACTTCTAGAAGAAAACACAGGTAGTATACTCTTTGACATCAGTCTTAGCAATAATTTTTTCACTATGTCTTCTCAGGCAAGGGAAACAAAAGAAAATAAACAAATGTTACTACATCAAACTAACAAGGTTTTGCACAGGGAACAGAACTATTAATATCAACACAATGAAAAGGCCACCTACTGAATGGGGGGGTGATATTTAAAAATTATATATTTGATAAGGTATTAATACCCAAAATACACAAAGCACTCATACAATTCAACATAAAAAAAAAACAATAAAAAAATGGACAGAAGCTCTGAATAGACATTTTTCTGAAGAAGACATACAGACAGATAACAGACACTTGAAAGACCCTTACCATCACTAATTATCAGGGAAATTCAAATAAAAACCACAATCAGATACCATCTCATATCTGTCAGGATGGGTATTATCAAAAAGACAACAACCAGCAAATGTTGGCAAGGATGTGTACAAAAGCAAACCTTTGCACTGCTCGATGGAATGTTAACTGGCGCCACCAATGTAGAAAAACACCATGAAGATGTCTCAAAAATTAAAAGCAGATTTACTATACAATACAGGAAGGACACAACTGGGTATTTGTCCAAAGAAAAAGAAAGCATTAATCCAAAAACATAAATGAACTCCAATGTTAATTGAGGAATNATGCAGGATGCAGGATGTTTGGGGCTGGTGCAAGGGGATGATCCGGAGAGATGATGTGGGGTGGGAGGTGGGAGGGGGGTTCATGTTTGGGAGCTCATGAACCCGTTGCGGATTCATGTCAATCTATGCCAAAACCAATACAGTATTGTAAAGTAAAATAAAGTAAAAATTAAAAAAAAAAGTTTTTAAAAAAGAAAAAAATAAATAAATAAACATAATTGTTAAAGATAAGGGAATTTAAAAATGTAAGTGGGATAAAAGTTTTCTTTTTTGGGGGGGATAAAAGTTTTCTAGGTAAACTCTTCAATAATAATTATGTTTTATGGCATGTTTACTTTACAGAATATAATTTCTAAAATATTTTTGGTTAATTGAAACTTTAAAGTTTTATTAAGTTAAATTAAATAATGAGTTAAGTTGAATTCATTGATTACCTAGATCATTTACAAATAAGATAAAAGAGTGAAACATTAATTACTGAACAACGGTGTATCCAGTTTTGGCTTCCTTTTACAGAGAAATTAAATGGTATTTGAATCTATGGAAAACACATTTTATGTCACACTGAAAAATTTACTATGAGAAAGTACATGTTTCTAAAAAATATAAAATGTATTTACAAATTTACCAAATCATAGAATGCTAATGTGAAAGACAGCTCACTATCATTTACTTCTTTATTATCACTAAAGATTGAGCCTTTTAAGGGTTACAAATTCTAATGTGTAATTAAAGCTACTAGAAATAATCAGAAAAACATCTTTCAGATGCGAGGCAAACAGAATGTGTGTTTTTGGTTAAGAGATGGTATCAAGATCGGAAACATATTTTGTTGAGGTGAAAAAGAAGTACTTTTGTCCTAAAGTGAGGCGTTAGGTTATTTCAGAATGAGAAAGAGAAAACATATAGGACAAAATCTGAATGGAAAAATACAGCTGTGGAAGGTTTTTGGAAAAGAAATCTTGAGGAAAGAATTTTCTCCAAGGTCAAGATTAAAATGAATTTATTTAGGTGAGAAGAATGAGTTTCATAAAAAATAATAGGTTTATTTAATAAACATTTATTCATCTTTATTTATTAAAAATAATAAGTTTAATTAAAAAATAAACTGGTACAATAACAAAACTTGATTTACTCTCTGTTAAAAGGACAAAGTTTAACTGAGCTATTGATTAACTTTTGGTAAGAGTTTATTATAAAAGTTTTATCTTTATCAATTAAGTAGTCTGCCTAGAGAGCAATGATTTTGTGTCATGTCAAAATAATTTCCTGTGTTTCATGTTGTGTTTATCAGATATTTGATAACTTAAGAAGTGGATTAAAGACTTAAATGTAAGACCTGAAACCATAAAACTTCTAGAAGAAAACACAGGTAGTATACTCTTTGACATCAGTCTTAGCAATAATTTTTTCACTATGTCTTCTCAGGCAAGGGAAACAAAAGAAAATAAACAAATGTTACTACATCAAACTAACAAGGTTTTGCACAGGGAACAGAACTATTAATATCAACACAATGAAAAGGCCACCTACTGAATGGGGGGGTGATATTTAAAAATTATATATTTGATAAGGTATTAATACCCAAAATACACAAAGCACTCATACAATTCAACATAAAAAAAAAACAATAAAAAAATGGACAGAAGCTCTGAATAGACATTTTTCTGAAGAAGACATACAGACAGATAACAGACACTTGAAAGACCCTTACCATCACTAATTATCAGGGAAATTCAAATAAAAACCACAATCAGATACCATCTCATATCTGTCAGGATGGGTATTATCAAAAAGACAACAACCAGCAAATGTTGGCAAGGATGTGTACAAAAGCAAACCTTTGCACTGCTCGATGGAATGTTAACTGGCGCCACCAATGTAGAAAAACACCATGAAGATGTCTCAAAAATTAAAAGCAGATTTACTATACAATACAGGAAGGACACAACTGGGTATTTGTCCAAAGAAAAAGAAAGCATTAATCCAAAAACATAAATGAACTCCAATGTTAATTGAGGAATTATTTACAATAGTCAAGATACAGAAGCAACTTAATTGTCTATCAAAAGATGAATAGATAAAGAAGCTATGGAATACACACACACACACACACACACACACACACACACACAAATAGCTGGCATCGGGGGTAGACTGCTTCCACCCAAGATGCCAAACCAAGACTTCATACTTTAAACATGAAAACTTTCCTTCTCTGTCTTTCCTTTGGGCTTCCCAGGTGGAGCTAGTGGGAAAGAATCCACCTCCCAATGCTGGAGATGAAAGAGACTAGAGTTAGATCTGATCCCTGAGTTGGGAAGATACCCTGGAGGAAGAAATGGCATCCCATTCCAGTATTCTTGCTGGGAGAATCCCATGGACAAAGGAAACTTGTGGGCTACTAGAAAGATAACACCATCATTATATCTCCCAGGGCCATTACCAATGGAAGTTATCTTTCAGGATGCTGGGTTTGTCATCAAAAATTCCAATCTGTTCACAATATTGGTGACTCCTAGTCCTCCCCATTTTTCTTCTATTCCCAATGTCACTACAAATTACAATCAACTTCCCTTAGAAGTCACTGGCAGAGTCCAACTTTTATGACCACAGCATCCAATGCTTTGCTTTTACCTTTCTCAGAGTATAACTGTATTTTCCCTATTTGATATAAATATTTATAAATCAGTGAACTATTTGCATCTCCACATTCTTATGATTATCTAAATAAGATGTGCTTCTCACAAAAAGATCTCACCAGCAGTATTCATCTTTGCAAGGCCAAAGTTGTTTTTAATTAGAGGGCAGCCCTTGATTATATTTTAGCTAAAGAAGGAGGTGTCTGTGCTCTGGCCAACACCACTTGCTGCACTAGATTAACATTTCTCGAGAAGGTGGAATTTAGCTACATAAGATCACTGAGCAAAGCCACTTGGCTTAAGAAAGTGACTCCTTTGAGGGGGTCTTTCTTTGACTTACTTGATTTACATTCATTCAGATCATTTAGATTCACTCAGATCACTCAGATTTAGATTCATTCAGATCAAGGACCATTGCCCTGAAGTGTACTCCAGACAGTGGAAATTATCCTGCTTATAACAATCATAATAGTCTCCCTGGTACACTGTATTCTCTCAGAAGCTTTAAATGAATGTTCACAGCCACTAACCATCAAGCAAATTCTTTTCCTAAGACTAGAACATCAAAGAAGGAACATAGACAATAAATGAGTAAAATAATGTGAACCTGAAGTTATGATCTGTGAATACCATAGAGATTCAGCAAATAATGTCACGATCTGTGAACACCACGCTGAGGATCAGCAAAACCTGTGACAATTTCAGAGCAGTAGCTGGGAGTGGTGCTAATACCTTGAATTTTGATCTCAGTTGATCAAAAGGCAGGAATTGTTAAAAAAAAAAAAAAGTGTCAACAGACCTAAGATGGAGTCACTTGTGCTAAGCTCCAGGTCAGAAAAGCAAGACTTAATACTTATCCTAATAGCAGTTTCAGCCTCTCCCAGGAATGTAATCTTAACCAGTCACTCTAAAATTACGTGGTCAGCACTAGTGATATAATTCACCTGATAAGACACCCGCCATCCCCACAAAGGAAGGTGGCCTTGCTTGAAACATTCATTTTTTGCTAGTGACTTCTTGTCCTGCCTCTTTCTGCCACTAAGTCTTCCATTTTCTACAGCTTTTTGGAGCTCCTGTTTGCTAGATGAGATGCAGCCTGCCTCATGATACATCTTTGTTGTTGTTGTTAGGTCATGTCCAACTCCGCAACCCCATGGACAGCAGCACACCAGGCTTTCCTGCCCTTGACTATCTCCTGGAGTTTGCTCAGATTCACGTCCATTGATTCAGTGATGCTATTTAAGCATCTCATCCTCTGTCATCCCCTTCTCCTCTTGCCTTCAATCTTTCCCAGCATCACAGTCTTTTCCAATGGGTCAGCTCTTTGCATCAAGTGGCCAAAGTACTGGAGCTTCAGCTTCAGCATCAGTCCTTCCAGTGAATATTCAGTGTTGATATTCTTTTGGACTGACTAGTTTGATCTCCTTACAGTCCAAGGGACTCTCATGAGTCTTCTCCAGCACCACAACTTGAAAGTATCAATTCTTTGGTGCTCAGTTTTCTTTTTGGTCCAACTCTCACATCCATACATGACTACTGGAAAAACCATGATATACTGAATGAAAACAATTGGATATTTATAATTTACTCAGTCAAAAAATTTTTTAACAGAAAGTTGCTAAGAAATACAGCATAAAGAACATTAAATAATAAGCAATGGAGTTGGAACTTGATCCTAGCATTAGATGAGAAACACTGAGAGCTCTACAGAAGTAAACTACATACCAAAAGCACGTTTGTAGGGGCTGAGTCCTGCAGTCAGCTTTAAGCAGGAGCCACTCAATTCAGATGAGGATGAGTTAGTTGGAGACACGGTAGAAATGGGAGATGGGAAATGAAGAGATATGTCAGAGACACTTTCAAGAGTTAGCAGGATGCAGAGACAACCACAGAAACAAGTGAAGGTGAAGGGAAGCCAGAGGGACTGGATGTTGCTGAGTGAGGTTCCATAGTTGCACCTGCAGAGGATGCTAAGAATGGAAGCTGGCTGGAGGCTAAGACAGTGTGGTTTTGTTTTCCAATTTCATTTCATTCTAATAAACGCATTCTGACCTTTAGGGTCTAAAAGTCCAGAAGAGTAGCACTTATTCAAAATAAATACAATGTGGTAAGCTACACTGAATGCAAGATAGGGGTTAGGCAGAAGAAAGGTGGTGTGAATAATTCTGCCCCAAGGGGCCAGGGCGAGGGCAGAAGATAGAATCCCAGGTGGAGAGTCATCTACCAAACAGTCAATGGGAGGGAGGCTACATCAGGGAGAGAGAGCAGTACACGCAAAGACAAAGTGTAGAAAATGGAAGATAAAATCCCAGGTGGAGAGCCGTCTACCAAACAGTCAATGGGAGGGAGGCTACATCAGGGAGAGAGAGCAGTACACGCAAAGACAAAGTGTAGAAAATGGTACGGCCACTGAAGAACATTAGAAAACCATCTCTACTGTGCCAGGACAGGCCACGTCAACAGCTACTCCCCCGTGATAATGACACAAATGCCAAAGTAACTTCCCCATCCACCGGAGACCACACACTAAGAAAAACACACTTTTTAAGAAAGTCTTGGTGAAATGGGAACAGTTTAGACCAGCCTTCTGCTACTTGTGAGAGGAACAGATTGGCTAGCTGTGCTAGGAACAAATATTTTTGATGAATTATACATTTTAACATTTTGAAAAGTACTATCCTTAGAGGAAAAACTGGTCACAGGATGTGGAGATCTTATTAGAAAGAAGCATGGACATGCTTGGTGCCTAGAAATCCAGGTTCTTTAGCAGGGAGTGAGTCTGGGGATCAGCAGGCAGAAATCTGATGTAATGGGGCTAGAGGTAAGGGAAACTCAAAAATGAACAAAGAGGTCCCTAGAAGGGGAAGTGGGAAAGGAAGAAAGATATTCTTTTCATCTACTTTAGATTTTTCTTGGGGTCAAATATATGTTAGAATGCTTATATTTAAAACCTTGATGAAAAAGTCTTCCAGTATATTTTATTTATGAATGTATTTGTATGTATATTCATCTATACACATTTGTGCGTATGCATATGTACATGCACATATGTACACAATACTTAATTTATGGGTTATGTTTGCAGCTGAGTAAGGTAAAGGACAATGGTATGCATACTTCTGAGTTGACCCCTGATCATCCCTGTCTCCTGCTCTATCATACTCCTGAGGTGTGTTTTGCAAGAGGACAGACAGGACTTAGTGATTTGTTTCTAACCAACAACATACAGCCAATTTGATGGGATGTTACTTTGGGGATTACAAGTCTGTGACTTCTATCTCACTAGCAAACTCTGTACTGCCTTCTCTGCTTGCATGCCTTGATGAAGCAAGCTTCCATGTGGGAAAAGCCTATGTGGTCAAGAACTGATGAACTGCCAATGACCAGTCTCCATCAAGGAAGTGAATCTGGGCAACAGCAAGAAGCTTGAAAGCTAGTCCTTCCCCAAGGGTGGAGGTGTCAGCAGACACATTCAATGTAGCTGTTAATAGACTGCAGCAAAGAATGTAGCCAAGTCAGGCCCAGATGCCAGGCTCTCAAAAATAATGAGGCAACGAAGCAGATATTTGCATTGTTTTAAGGTACAGTTTGGGGTAGTCTCTTACAGGGCAATAGGTAACTAACGTAAAAGCCAAACATTAAAACAAATCCTCTCCATTCAAACAAGGAAAAAAAAAGTTTCTCACAAGTTAACTACTGCCAGCACCTTTTCATATTGTCTTCTAGACCTTATGTTTTTTTTTAACATATATTCTATTTTAATTTATTTATATTTCCTCATCCTGTTCATTCAATGCATGTGAACTTGGGCACACTTTGGGAGATAGTGAAGGACAGGGAAGCCTGGCGTGCTGTAGTCCATGGGGTCACAAACAGTTGAACACGACTGGGCGACTGAACAACATCCAGTTCCAGCCTTTCTTTGCTTCTTCCTTAAGAACGGCTTGGCTGCAAACCTACCACCTTCTTTATAATCAATGACGAACTTCATTCTGATAAAGAACTTGTATCAAGAACTAGCTTCCGTGATATATTCAATGTACAGTCTTTATACTTGACACAGACATGTATGCATTAATTGCTTCTTGCTGATATAACTGTAAACTATGTAAGAGCATGAAGGATATCTCATCACAGACTCTGAAGATCTGTGACCCACAAAGAACTGCTTGCATTTCACAGACCTTCAGTGTAGATTTGGGATTAATTTTGCAAATACAGTACAAGCTCTTTCACAGAGCATTCAAAGAACTTTTAAAAATAATTCAAAATACAGAAATTAATATCTTCACTTTTGACATAAATTTAAAATCAGTAAATCATATAAAGACAAACTACATATGTCTGAGTAGAATATAAGCTAAGGATGTTAGCCCTGAGAACTTCACAAGGTATCAAAATGGAATAATGCCAAGGGAAGTTATACACATACCTCAAAGAATTATCTAAAATATACTGCTCATTATGCAAGAAAGTAATAGGCCTTTAATAAGCAAATGTAGACTATGGTACTTTATTTAATTCTGAAAATTTATAGTTAACTTATCTTGCACTAACAAAACATTTTAAAAAGACGTTGAAAACCTCATTTACTTGCATTTAGTATACTAAATGTGGGAGAAAGTTATGCACTTATTTTAAACAATTATAATTTCCGCATATTGAAAACAACAGCTGTGGAAGAAAGTCATTAACATGATTTACTATATAATCATTCTATCATTAGATGCTATTTGGAAATACAGAAGCAAAACTGAGTGGCTTTCTTTCTTGCACTCCTAAAGAAACCTGTTTTCTCAATCTTCTCCTCTTATGTATTAACTGTACATGAATAAGAGCTTGGTTCATTTATGGGAGAACATTTTATGACATATCCCTTGCATTTTGGAACTCACTCCCCACTGCCTGGTACAGATGCTTACTGTGTATGCCTAGCCATACCTACCATGTTACAAAGAGATCCAACTTATCTTCCTGGAGTGATAATGCATTTGACGACATGCCATAGAAAATATGATGATGGGTCTGAAAAGATAACGAAGTCTTATCCTTGCTTGGTATTTCTGACTATGCTTTTAGGTATTTTGCAAAGAATGATAATACTAGGTGAATTAGTCCAATTACCACCCTGGAGAAACAGACAAAGAAATAAGTTTTCTCCCTTCACTTTACCATCCTTATTAGCATCCAATTTTCTCCAACGTATTCCTCCCACTTACTTCTGCAGTTCAAATATGGTGTAGCAAGAAAGTTTTAAAACAGGCAAATATCCAAAACATTTTCTTACATTAGGAAAAACAATTCCCAGTGCCTGTATTTCTGAAGGTAACTAACTGTTGGCTGATATCTATAGAATGAATCAGCCAGCATATGATATATCTGATCTATGATTTGCCTTTAATTTTGCCTCTCGAGACTATGATTTTTTTTTAATTTTATTCTTTATTAGTGCCCATGCTATTGCTGCCTAAAACTATGCCAGTTTTTGCTTTATTAATATATATTATTAATATATATTTTATGTATTCGGTTATTTTTCATGATTGTCCATGTAGTTACCATTTACTTCTTCAAGTATTATTGGAGACTATGATTTTTGACAAAGCAAGGGGTTCTACTTTGCATGCTTCTAGAAAACTTAGATCATGCCATTTGATGAAACCTAACTCTAAGAAGAAACAATATGTGTAGGGTGGTGAACAAAGTATTACTTCTAATTTCTGAGTGCTTCCGTGTCTGTGAGAGATGTGATATCTATTCAGCAGACACCCTGGGTGCTGCAGGTAGAGGTGAGTTCTAAAGGAAAATCTGACACTGTGCTAATTATGGCAACAACACCCCACTAAATGTCAGCAAGGAGCAAAGATAAGACCAAGAGTGGTGGATGGAGAACTTCCTGAGCAACTATAGCCCTGGATTAATGGGAACAGAGGATTTCCTAGCACAGTGTATCAGAAATATTTCCACTGGAGCTACAAAGGACCCAAGTTCATTCTTGAGCTCCAGGGATGGTGGTCACTGTGGGTCTGTTCAATGATGATAGCACATTTTCTTATCTTGTCAATCAAAAGTCATAGCAAACTACAGTCTTTCTAATTTTTTTTAAAGAACACATTTGTAGAGAATCATCGTGGACTTACTTTTCAGAAACTTCTCTGACTTGAGAAAGAGAAGAGGGATTCCAGCAGAAAAATAATAGTGAGAAAGTTTTAAAAAATTCAGAAAACTCCCTTTGCACCTGCTGCTGATGCTGCTGTCGCTAAGTTGCTTCAGTCGTGTCCGACTCTGTGTGACCCCATAGATGGCAGCCCATCAGGCTCCCCCGTCCCTGGGATTCTCCAGGCAAAAACACTGAAGCGGGTTGCCATTTCCTTCTCCAATGCATGAAAGTGAAAAGTGAAAGTGAAGTCGCTCAGTCATTTTCGACTCTTAGCGACTCCATGGACTGCAGCCTACCAGGCTCCTCCGTCTATGGGATTTTCCAGGCAAGAGTACTGGAGTGGGGTGCTATTGCCTTCTCCGCCTTTGCACCTAAAGGATGGTTTATTGCTATGCTGAGAAAAGAACTATGAAGACTTCTTGAAAGAAAAAGATGTAGCTTTTTTAAAAGGCAATTTTTTGGGGGGCTTCCCAGGTGGCATAATGGGAAAGAATCCTCCTGCCAATGCAAGAGAAGCAGGAGATGCAAAAGATGGAGGATCAATCCCTGGGTCAGGAAAGATCTTCTGGAATATGAAATGGCAACCCACTCCAGTATTCTTGCCTGAAAATTTCCATGGACAGAGAAGTCTGGCAGGCTACAGTCCATGAACAGTCCATGGAAGAGCTGGACTCAACTGAACAACTCAGCACACAGATAAACTTGCTTCACTGGACTTCACTTTTATGGCCAGGCATTTTAAATCAAAGGAGAGCTCATCTTAGAGGCTGAACTTTTGAGGAGGCCAGTGCTGGAGAAGGCTCCCAGGGAACCATCCATGGTGCTGAATTCAAATTCCTCTGCCACTCTCTTGCCTGTTAGATTCCCAACTTTTCACAGACAAATCCTCATCACTGCAGTCCATTGCACTTATCAGTGATACTGCCCCTTTAACAAATATTTTTAGCTATGTCCCAGTCAGAGATCTAGCCATATCCGTTAGCATCATATCTGACTCAATCCTGTCTCCTCGGCCCTGTCCTATTCCTTCTGATCTCACCCAGGCTACCTTCCAGGACAGTTAATTCCCCTGTATCCAAACTGGTAGCAGTGACTCGTGCTGGTGAGTAGGGGTAAGAGACATATTTCCCTGTAACTAAATGCATTTGGGAAGGCAAGACACTCAGGGACAAGCCAGCATGACTCTTCTTTCCAATAATAATGGTGCCTCCCTATGTCTACTTCTCCCTTGAGCTACTTGTTGCTGTTCAATAGCTCAATCATGTCTGACTCTTTGTGATCCCAGCAGCAGGGACTGGACTTCAGCAGGCCAGGCTTCCCTGTCTTTCACTATTTCCCAGTTTCCTCAAACTCACATCTATTGAGTCGATGATGCCATTCAACCACCTCATTCTCTGTTGCTCCTTTCTTCTCCTGCCCTCAATCTTTCCCAGTGTGTGCGTGTGTGTATGTGTGTGTGTCAGTTACTTAGTCGCATCTGAATCTTTGCAACCCCATAGACTGCAGCCCACCCGGCCCCTCTGTCTATGGGACTCTCTAGGCAAGAACACTGGAGTGGGTTGCCATTTCCTTCTCCAAAAGAAACTATAGAAAGAAAGTGAAGTTGCTCAGTTGTGTCCAACTCTTTGCGACCCCATGGACTGTAGCCAACCAGGCTCCTTCATCCATGGACTTTTCCAGGCAAGAGTACTGAAATGGGTTGTCCTTTCCTTCTCCAATCTTTCCCAGTATCAGGGTCTTATAGCCAGGAAAATGACTTGGGACATCAAAACGATACAAGATTTAAGATCTAACAGTTCTATACGGACAAGTTCATACACATCACCTTGCAGGTAGCATCTATGAACTACATGGCAAACACCCTTGAGTCTTTTAATTGGAGTATAACTGTTCCACTTAAATGTCGTATTAGTTTACTATGTAACATGGTGTAAGTTTCTGCTGTACAACAAGGTGAATCCACTATGTGTATACATAGATCTCTTTTCTCTTGAACCTCTCTCCCTCCCACCTCCATCACACCCCTCCAGGTCATCACAGAGCACTGAGCTGAGCTCCCTGTGTTGTACGGCAGCTTCCCACTAGCTCTCTAGTTTGCATATGGTAGTGCATATGCGTCATTGCTGCTGTCTCAGTTTTTCCCACCCTCTGCTTCCCTGCCTGTGTCCACAAGCCCATTCTCCACATCTGCGTCTCTATTCCTATCCTGCATACAGGTTCAGTACCATTTTTTCCCAGATTCTTTCTTATTTGGTGCAACTCATAATTTAAAGGATGGTAGATTGTAAGTCACTAAACACAGCAACTTACTCTCATTTCTACTCTAGACCCTGTTCTAAGTGCTTTGCATGTTTTAAACCATATAATGTTCAAGATAATAATCTCTATCAAGTAACTATTACTACTATCTCTCATCCCCTGTAATTAGATGAAGGAAATGAGACAGACAAGTGATGAGCTCAAGGTCACATCAGCCATTCAGTGGTAAAGTGGGATATGCATTCAGGGAATCTGGCTCTAATATTCAGTATCCAAATTGTTTCACATATCTGCATCTGTCATATAGGGAACTTGTACTGGTGATGCCTGTGTTGAAAGGGACATTGGACTAAAACTCTTTAATTCCTTGCAGTTTGAAATTTTTGTGTTTCTAAGAAATCTAAGAGTTTTAGGGATGGTTTGTTTGTTCTTTTTTTACATAAACAATGATCTTCAAAAATGTTCATTATATGCTAAAGTACATTTATACATATAATAATTTAAAAATATTCCATTATTTAATTTTAACTCAAGGTCTTAGTTATTCAATATTTGCAGTTCTATATGCTTTTACAAAATATTATATGCATAGCATTACACTGAATCTCCACTGGTGCATTAAATTTTATGATCTCAGAATAAAATTCCTAAAGGGAATCATTTAATGTACCTCAAAATATATTTTCTCATGACCCAGGCAATTTAATAATGTGAATTACTATTATTCCCAACATTTTTATTCTCAGAGGAATAAAAACAAAATATTAAAAACAAATGAATTTTTCAGATAACTATTTACTACTTATTCAATTAAAATATCTTTTGGTAAACATTTTCCTAAAATGGATCACATACTTTTAAGTTTTATGGGAATGATCTGAATATAATTTAACTTTTCCAGGACCGTTTAGAATAGTCACTGTAGCTATCAATTGTTGAGTATATATAATTTTCCTGTTCCTTTCTCAATTTGTGATTTGTCTGACACTGTTATTATGATACTTGCCTCTAACAATTACTTATATCCATATCATATCTTCCTTACTGATTGCTATGAACTTAAGAAACTATATAACCAAATTGACTAACAATGTGCCTGAAACAGAAATAAACCAATTATGAGTGAGAAGCATAGCACTCTCCCAATGAATAAATAAATAGAGTGCAATTCAGTATATAGAGCCTGAAGCACTTGTTTTCACTACCACACACACAAATTTTTTTTTCATTCCTTTTATATTCTCAGCTGTGCTCTACGAAGTTGAACTCATCATGTAAGTAAACTTCATATACATTTTACAGCCATATCAACCGTTGTAGTGAGAAGCAGGAAGGCCAGGGGACTCCAAACAGAGGAAACAGGCTGCAAGTGTCAGACACTTTCCTCTCTCTCTTAAAGGGCAGGAGGAAACAAACAAGTGTTAGATTTTTTCCCCGTTCTCCGTATAAATTTAAAAGAAGTTTCTCTTAAAATTCTGTGCTGCCATGACGACGCCTGGCTCCACCTGAACGTAACTTTTCTCAAACTTGAGCTAACCAATGCATTTTTCTTAGGGAAATGTTTGTCTTCAGTCTGTTCGGTTCAGCTGCTCGGTTGTGTTAGACTCTGCGACCCCACGGACTGCAGGACGCCAGGCCTCCCTGTCCATCACCAACTCCCGGGAGTTGACTCAAACTCATGTCCATTAAGTCCATGGTGCCATTCAACCATCTCATCCTCTGTCATCCCCTTCTCCTCCCGCCTTCAATCCTTCCCAACATCAGGGTCTTTTCAAAATGTTTGTCTTAAGCTATGTTAATGAACTATATATTTACCCTAGACTCTGTCTTTCTTCAAGTTGGTTCCGCCTAAGACTCAGAACCCACCGGACAAACCATGGTTCTGGTAAGCTATGTTAATGAGACTTGTATTTGCTTGGAAATCGGCCTTTTTCAAGATTCATGTGAATCATTTTATGGTCCAGGATGACTCACCTGGTGCCAATGTTATCTCAAAATGCATGTTGTGGGTGAGGGGCCTGGTGCCACTCTGAGTTTTGAGACATCTCCTTTCTATAATTAACAGCTTGCTAGTGGCTATATAATATCTGGCTAAAAGAACATAGGCAAAACACTTTCCGACATAAATCACAGCAGGATCCTCTATGATCCGCCTCCCAGAATACTGGAAATAAAAGCAAATATAAACAAATGGGATCTAATTAAAATTAAAAGCTTCTGCACAACAAAGGAAACTATAAGCAAGGTGAAAAGACAGCCCTCTGAATGGGAGAAAATAATAGCAAATGAAGCAACTGACAAACAACTAATCTCAAAAATATACAAGCAACTTATACAGCTCAATTCCAGAAAAATAAACGA
>SJYX01022246.1:995077-1070704 GCA_006410675.1 Oreotragus oreotragus
AAAAAAAAAAAAAAAAATCTGGCTAAAGACTAGCAGAGGGGCACTCTTTCTAACCCCTTCTGATGTCAATGTCAGAAGCTTTCTCTATCTATTTTATACTTTAATAAAACTTGATTACACAAAAGCTCTGCACGATCAAGCCTCATCACTGATCTCAGATTGAATTTTCCTCAGGTGGCCAAGAATCCCAGCATCTTTCATGGTTCAGCAACAACCTTCCTCTTGGGGGCTCGTCTGGGATCCTTCGGGACAAGGTAAGGATGCTTGGAGCCCTAGTTCTTTGTTCTCTTAGCAAACACGTTTTCTGCTCTACTTTACTAACTCTGTGGTGTGTTGTGTGAATGAATGACACGCCCTGCATGAAGCAAATGAGTAGCCCTGCTCTGCGGTTCCAGGGTGACCTCATAAGGCCTATGGCAGAAACCCTGTTGGGGGATTATGCCGACCTGCTAATGTCAAGAGGCAACCAATGTCTCCTTCAGGGAACGGCCAGAGATGGTTCCTTTAGGGAACGGCCAGAGTTTGTGGACTGAATTCTCCTTTCTTGGTCAAACTTTCCAATCTCTTTGACCATTTCATAACTTCTTGGGAATTAGAACTACTAACCTAATCTGTTGGATCATAGACTTTGAAGGGACTTGTGATCTATGCTGTTACCGTGTACTGTTACTTAGGTCCCAAACATGGATTGGTAGTCAGGAAGCACCTAGGAGTCGAAAGTTTGGAAGCTAGATGGAGCTCTAGCTTCAAGAGCATCTCTCAGGTTAAAGGTTACTCAGACAGGAAGTACAGCAGGCTTCTTCCTTTGGTAACGCTAGCTCTTAGTGGACTAGAGGAGGCTCTCCAGTACCAACTCCTCATATATTCTTTCTGTGGAATCTGTGGGAATGAACTGAAACACTGGCCCTAATAATCTGAGGACAAAAATCACTTTTTCCTCACTAGCCAGCCCTTCACCATCTCTTTTGCTATCGCTGATACTGGTGTGGTGACGCTCAGAAGGAATATATCAGTTTTATGTTTGTACCAGTCTTATTATGGTCAGGGATATACTCAGGGTCGTGCACAGGCACTCAAATGAGTAATGTTTTCCCCAGCGGTCTTAGCTTGGGAGGCATTCTAGAAGGTCACTATGATTGCACCCCAGGTGGCATCGGAAGCAAGCAAGGTTTTAATGGTGAGGAGCTGGACACTAGTTTGGGATGCCATCAGGTCTACCCCTGGTGCATCTCCACCCTGCCTCGGTGGTAGAGCCAGGAGGGACGAGTATGGCGCCTGAGTCAGTAAGGGGCAGACTAAGTCCGACCAGGGAAGGAAAGCTTCGGTGTGGAGTCTGTCAACACCCCATCTAGAGCAGGGAGAGACACCTCTGGTAGAAAGATGGCGCTATCACGTTTTTCTCTCTTACAGAAGGGAGCTAACAATTCCAGCCTCACTCCTTTGAACTGTATCCTGAAAAACTGGGATAGATTTGATCCCTAGAGCTTAAAGAAGACACGCCTGATCTTCCTATGTGATACTGCATGGCCACGGTATTCTTTGGAGGACAGCAAATGATGGCCGGTTGGAGGGTCTCTTAATTATAATACTGTTTTACAATTAGACCAGTTCTGTAGAAGACAAGGGAAGTGGGTAGAAGTAGCATATGTGTTGCCCTTTTTCTCTGAGAGGCATGTCAGACTTATGTCCTAAGGGTATAGATTTGGGTATGAAACCTTCAGCTCCCTCCTGTCCTCCTACTTTGCCCCCATACTCGGGGCTCCAAAGTGAGCAAACTCAAAGTCAGAGAACCCCCTTAGGAAGGGTTGCCTTAGTCTTGGTAAAAACCCAACCTGAGGTTCCAACTGCCCAAGTAGAAGTCCAAACAACCTCTGTCTCAGTACGACCTCAGACTACTCTGGTTTCAATAGAAACTCAGACGATCACAGTAAGAGAAGCTCAGACAGCAAAAACTAAGGGTGAAATACAGGATGAGATGGAGGACAGAAGACAAAGAGATAAAAATGTCTGACTCTTGCAGCCTATTTCCTCCGTTTGGAGAACCCTGGCCTTGCCTGTTACCATCTCAGTAGCATTAATTATTAACGATGCTGAAGGGTATTTAATGCCATATATTGTGTATGGTACATATATCAGGACATTTCATTTGCCACCTACTGTCCTGATTTGCAGACTATCATGGATGGAGGAGGCTTATAGGCTGCAGTCCATGGGGTCGCTAAGAGTCGGACATGACTGAGCAACTTCACTTTCACTTTTCACTTTCATGCACTGGAGAAGCAAATGGCAACCCACTCCAGTATTCTTGCCTGGAGAATCCCAGGGATGGGGGAGCTTGAAGGGCTGCCGTCTATGGAGTCGCACAGAGTCGGACACGACTGAAGCGACTTAGCAGCAGCAGCAGCATGTAAAGCTCACCGAGTAAAGTCACTTGCCCCAGACCATTTAAAATGTACGGGAGCAAGAATTCAAACCCAGAATAACAATAACCATTACCTGAATTGTGTGGGGAGATTGGAGAGATTCAGGGAAGAAAAAGTTATCACTGGACAACAATATAACTATAGATCCAATCCATCTTTTCTAGGCTGTTGTAGTCAACTAGGCTAAAACAAAAACTATAGACTGAAAGCCAGTTCTGGAAACTGGCAAGTCCCAGATCAAGGCACCAAGAGATTTGGAATCTAGTGAGAACTGGCTTCCTGGTTCATAGATAGCCATCTTTTCATGGTGTCCTATGTAGCAGAAGGAGGCCTTTTTTATAAGAACATATTCTCATTTATGAGGGCTGTACCCTCAGGACCTAATCACCACTGAAAAGCCCCACTGCCAAACACCATTACATTGGGGATTAGGCTTCAGAACTGAATTCTGGGATAATACAAACTCTCAATCTATAGAACAGGCTTTTCACAAAATGGTTTGTATCTAAAGGTAGAAACGGTACCCAATGTATGGTCTTACACTGATAAGACTGAATCAGTCAACATTTACTGAGTATCTACCATATGGGTTTCAATAATAAATAGCACCTCAGGGCCTTGAAATGAGTGGTACTTGTCCCATCTAATGGCACAGGCTAACAGGTGCCCCAGGGTACACTGCTTAAAGGGAAGCAGAAGCAGACAGGAAAGTGGGGAAGTGTATACACTGTCAGAAAAACACTCACCAGCTGTCCACTCCTATTTGTTTTCCTGCTTCAAATAAGCCATACACGACTTTGGAAACCCATTAGACATAAAGAAATGTTTGACAAGGATTTTTCTGGATATATACCTAAACCCGTTAGAAATGAAAATATCCCTCAGGTCCCAGTGAGACTGGCTGCCCAAATCATGAAGCGCCTCTTAGTTATGTACACAGCTGTCAATGCAAACAGGTACCAGCAGAAGCTGTTAGCCAAATCCCCCTCCTGCACAAAACAGCATGTTTCAGAGACGTGTTTCCAGGTATACACATGCAGACGTGTTCTTTAGTGCAGATTAGGTTTCAAGGAAGAACATGTGAAGTCTGATCACTGAGAGATGTTTTTGCATTAAACCACAATGTCAAAGAATCGATTTTGAGAAGGGAATAATCTTGAGGTTACAGAGGGATGGTTAACGATAGGGCGTAAGGGTGTGGGTTATTCTCAGGGTGATGAGGGAGCATGTAGACACTGGATTTCCAGACCAGGGTCACACGCTCAGTGTCTGCGAGGGCCCAGCAGGCACAGCAAGTCAAGGAACCATCCAGGGAGCGGTCTGGCTCCGCTGCCCCCCGATCACGCCTGCTGTGAGGGGGTCATTCTGTTTCAAAACACATCCAATTCTCCCGGAGAGACATACAACTAGATTTTACAGATATCTTCATATTTTACTTATTTTAAAATAATTTTTACTTCTTTGTATTTTTGACTGCACTGGGTCTTCCTTGCTGCACATGGGAACTCTTCAGCTACAGCCAGCAGGGGCTACTTTTCATGGTGGTGCCTGGGTTTCTCACTGAGGTGGTTTTTCTTGTGGAGCACAGGCTCAGCAGTTGTGGCACACAGGCTTAACTGCTCCACAGCATGGGGTCTTCCCCGGACTAGGGATAGAACTCATGTTACTCGCATTGGGAAGTAGATTCTCAACCACGGTACCACCAGGGACGTCCCAGTATCTTTATATTTTAAAATGAGGATGGCGTCTGTGGGCTGCTGAAGCCCTCTAGAATGCCTCTAGCTTCATCTCTGACCCAGAAGACAAGCAGGCAACTCAATATCAGTACAGAAAATTCTGCTTAGTCATTTGGATGAAGCCAGGCTGACGTGGAAATTCTGATGAGATGTAAAAACCTAAGCTACTGAGCATTCGTTACTGTTTACAATAAATTCATAAGTACATAGACACTCAGACACTCAGACACAGGGTGAGCCTTGAGGATAGAAAAGGAGTCAAGGATAGAAGCCACATGTATTTTGTGCTAACCCTCACCCTAAAACACCAAACTCTGCTTTTACATTTGATGTGGCCATTTGGATGGCACAGGATAACGAGCAGTTTCCAAATGCTTCTTCTCTCAATAAGACTACCACGTTGAATGCCCCAGGGCTATGAATGGCATGTCTCTACAGCCAGTGGCTGGGCCAAGTCCAGTTCAGTGGATGGCTGTTTTCAGAGCATGGCAGAAGGCATCAGTCAATGTCTTGGCCAGTGGGAGAGTGGGCAAAACACGCGATGCATTAGTTTCCAATGGTCATTTTGGACCACAAAGACACTAAGCAACATAAATTTAACTGCTCACAGTTCTGCAGGCCAGAGCCCCATATCAAGATGTCAGCAGGGCCACATTCTCTCAGCTCTAACTAAAAATCTGCTCCTCACCTCCTCCAGCTTCCGATCACTACTGGCATCCTTGTCTATGCCCACATGTCTCTCTGTTCTGTCTTCCCACTGACTTCTTTCCTATCTTCTCTTCTAAGCATCTCTCTGATAGGGATAACTGTGACTCCATTCAGGGCCCACCTAGATAACTCAGAATAAGTGCTTTCTCTCAAGATGATCAACATATCACATCTGCCATATATAAAATATTCACACTTTTGCCATATAAGATGTGAGATAACAGAAAATATGTATTTGTCTCTGCCTCCTGTTCCTGAGACAGACCTTCTAAAACCTTTATAAATTCCTAAGCAACTAGAATACTAGGATCATCTCTTATTCTATTATTTGCCCCTCACCTCATCTCTGCTACAGGGCTCCTAAAACCCTTGTAAATTCTTAAGTGATAAGAGCTCTAGGAACATCTTTTGTTGTAATGAGGTGACTGGATAGCTCCTAGATGGGGCTGGTCACCAGAAAGACCAAGCCATGATGACAAATTTGGACCTTTCAGCCCCACATTGCATCCTCCAGAGAAGGGCTAGAAATAGTTAATAATTCATCATGCCTATATGAGGAGATGTCCATAAAAATCCCAGTAAGCATAGGTTTCAGACAGCTTCCCTGTTAGCAAAACACATCCATACCAGGAGGGTGGGTGATGCAACCCAACTTCTGGGCACCAGAAGCTCCTGTGCTCAGGACCCTTCCAGACTTGGTCTTACATACCTCTTCATCTAACTTTTCATCTGTATCCTTTACCATACCCTTTAATAAACTGATAAATGCAAGTAAGTGTTTTCCCGAGTTCTATGAGCTGGTGAAGCACATCAATCAAACCTAAAGTGAAAGCCATTCAGTCATGTCCGACTCTTTGCTCTTTGAGACCCCGTGGACCATAGCCCGCCAGGCTCCTCTGTCCATGGAATTCTCCAGGTCAGAATATTGGAGTGAGAAGACTTTCCCTTCTCCAGGGGATCTTCCCAACCCAGGGATTGAAGCCAGGTCTCCCACATCTCAGGCAGATTCTTTACCATCTGAGTCACTAGGGAAGCCCAAGAATCCTGGAGTGGGTAACATATCCCTTATCCAGGGGATCTTTCCTGACCCAGGAATCAAATCGGGGTCTCCTGCATTGCAGGTGGATTCCTTTATCAGCTGAGGTACCAGGGAAGCCCCAATCAAACCTAAGGAGAGGTATGGGAAACTTGGATTTGCAGCCAAATGAGACAAAAGTTTTGGGTAACATGGGGACCTACTATTTGTGACTGGCTTCTGAAGTAGGAGGGAAGCAGTCTTGTGGGGCTCAGTTCTTAGCTCATGGACTCTGACACTCTCTCCAGAAAGATGGTGCTAGACTTGAGTTGGACTGTAGGACACCCAGCTGGTGTTACAGATAATTGCCTGGTATGGAAAAACTCTCTCACACATTTGGTAACCAGGATTGTCAGCAGAAAAGGAGACACAGAGGGAAGAAATACATGGTAGGGAAGAACTGGGTTTTTCTCTATGTAGGAGGGAAAAAGCTAAGTTTTTCCTTTACATATCACAAGTTCCGGATATAGGGAATGGGAATGTCTTCTGGGGTATCACAATTCAACTCACTATGAGAAGGGAGTTGGGGCAGGTAGCAGAGATTGCAAAAGGTCTGAAAGAGAGGGTGGGATAAACTGAGTGAGTAGCAGTGAAACATACATATTACCATATGTAAAATAGATAGTGGGAAGTTGCTATTTAACACAAAAGAGCTTGACCTAGTGGTCTGTAATAACCTAGAGGGATGGGATGGGGTGGAGGGTCAGAGGAAGGTTCAAGAGGGAGGGGACATATGTATACTTATGGCTGACTCATGTTGTTTTATGGCAGAAACCAACATAACATTGTAAAGCAATTATCCCTCAATTAAAATTTTTTTAAAAAACAAAATAGACAAAAAAGGTCTACCAGAAACCTAGAGTGCATCACAGGATCAGTTCTGGGGAACCTCAAGAACCTTACAAGATTTCAATAAATGAATTTAAGTAGACCAGGCCAGGATGTGGTCAATGAAATGAAGGAACCCAGGTGACAGCTACTGGAGGAGAGGATATGGGTAATTTATGAGATGTGTTCACAAAGGTCAGAGGAGTCCCTGGCCATGCATTTGTAGAAGAGCAGCAGGTTTCAGATCAGCTTACCTGCCAGGTGGCAAATAGACAAATGCAGGTAACACTGATGACTGCTGGAGAAGGCAATGGCAACCCACACCAGTATTCTTGCCTGGAAAATCCCATGGACGGAGGAACCTGGTTAGGCTACAGTCCATGGGGTCACAAAGAGTTGGACACGACTGAGCGACTTCATTCACTCAGTATAAAACTCAGCAATTTCCCCATGCCAGGGAATACTTTGGATGCTGAAATTCTGTAGAGCAAACCAAGACAAGAGGTTCTGGCTTCCTTTATCAGTTAACTTTTAAAATGCAGATGGCCAACAGTCAATGAAAAGATGTTCAACATAGCTAATCATTAGGAAGTGTAAATCAAAACCACAGTGCCTGGCATTCTTCACAGAACTCGAACAAACAATTTTAAAATTTGTATGGAAACACGAAAGACACCTATCAGAATGGCCATCATCAAAAACAACACAAATAACAGACTAGAGAAAAGGAAACTGTTGGTGGGAATGTAAATTGGTGGCAGCCGCTATGGAAAACAGTACGGAGGAGTCTCAGAAAACTAAAAAAAGAACTACTATGTGGACCGGCAACTCCACTCCTTGGTATATACTCAAAATACAAAAACACTAATTTGGAAAGATACATCCACCCCAATGTCATTGCAGCACTATTCACAATAGGGAATATATGGAAATAACCTAAATGTCCATCAACAAATGAATAGATAAAGAGGATGTGGTGTCTGTGTTTGTACAGACCCATTATATACATACATGTGTGTGTGTGTATAGGACTTATACATGGAACTAAAAAATACAACAAATTAGTGAAATATAACAAAAAACAAGACTCACAGATAGATTGAACAAACTAGTGGTTACCAGTGGCAGTGGGAGGAACAATATAGGGGTTGGGGAGTGGGAGGTACAAACTGTTTGGTGCAAAGCAGGCTACACGAATGTACTGTATATCAGAATATAGCCAATATTCTGTAATAACTGTAAAGGGAGTGTAACTTTTAAAACTGGTACTAAAAATATACATGGGGAAAACAAGTATATAAAAATTTTTGATAACAAAAAAGAAAAGTAAATGGATATTTAAGTCATTTGCAAACAATCTTCAATACATCCACATGGTTCTATTTTTCATCTAGGATCAAACCCCTGATCTTGAACCCCAGACAACAGTCTCACTGGTTCAAGATGATTCACAACTAAATTCTAATACAATTCTGCACACACAATTGCATGGCAAGGTTTAGCCCTGCCTAAGGAGTTCAGATGCTAAGAGATCAGGAATACACCATTCCATTACCTGTATGTAACACACAACACTTTTATATTTGAGATTATAACCCAGTGGGAATAGAAGAGCCACCCCTCCAGGGCCAGCTCTGAAGCAAGGAGTGCTGAGTCCAGAGCCAGGCAGTTATCAGAAAGACTGATTTTGGCATGGGCCCTGGTAACTGGAAGCCACCAGCTCTGAACACTAGCACCACAAGCCACAGAGTTTGCAAGACCAGAAGAACATACAATGCTACACTCTTTAGGAAGAGTGGTCAAGATGGAAAGTTGTCCCATGGACAGCTTTGTTTTGTTGTTTTTTTTTTTTTACAATTTTTAAAAAGTATTCAATGATATCTAGACAATGTATTTGGAGAAGGCAATGGCAACCCACTCCAGTACTCTTGCCTGGAAAATCCCATGGACAGAGGAGCCTGGTCGGCTGCAGTCCATGGGGTTGCTAGGAGTCGGACACAACTGAGCGATTTCCCTTTCACTTTTCACTTTCATGCATTGGAGAAGGAAATGGCAACCCGCTCCAGTGTTCTTGCCTGGAGAATCCCAGGGACAAGGGAGCCTGGTGGGCTGCCGTCTCTGGGGTCGCACAAAGTCAGACACGACTGAAGTGACTTAGCAGCAGCAGCAGCAGCAGACAATGTATTCAGCGTTTAATAAACAGATATTAAGAGAAAGATAGAGCATGCCAATAAAATTCCAAATGGAAATAATGGAGAAGCATGTGAAACTGTTTCTTAAGAGAGAGATGAAAAGAAAGACAATTCTATTCCTTTTATGAACACTTTATATAATCTGAGACCATGGTATTGAACTCTGGCAGACATAAAGTCTATCTGGGGTAGGACACTGTTAAAATAAAGACACCAGGGCTCATTCTCCAGAGCTTATTTATTCTGATTCAATAAGCACCTGCCAAAAAACTCTGCTCTAGGTGGTCTAGGAACCACATTTGGTAAGTGGAAGTGAAACTGCTCACAGACAAGTGCAAATAAGAATTATTTGGAGGAAAAAAGCTACTTAGAATGGGACATATTACATATTAATGTACAATAAACTGAAGTTGATCATGTGCATTCGCTCAGGGATTTTAACAATGTTTTTAATTTATTTAAAACTTATTCTTAATTTGGAGGATCCTTCATTTAATTTTGCTTCTTTCAAACATTGCTTTTAAATCCCAGATCCCCTTTGCCTAGAATTAGGGCTTCCCAGGTGGCACCAGTGGTAAAGAATCTGCCTGCCAATGCAGGACATGCAGGAGACACAGATTTAATCCCCGGGTCTGGAAGACCCCCTGGAGAAAGATAAGGCAACCCACTCCAGTATTATTGCCTGGAAAATCCCATGGACCGAGGAGCCGGGCGGGTTAGACTATGGGGTTGCAAAGAGTTAGACACAACTGAGCACACACACATCCCTAATACACCAAACATTTATAGAAGAAAATTAAACTTCTGTATTCATTCAGAAGCATATCCAGCATACCTTAAACAGAACTGAGAATTAATGGAAGTGTGCTATATATTCTTCAATCTTTGATTTCTGTTTCCTTTACTAAAGAATCTATATGATAAGGCACATACTATAGGCTCTTCCTGATCCTCTAGCTAGTTCTTATGTGTTTATACTTCTCCTATTTCTTACAGCCTACATGATGCTGGATTTATTTGTGAAGGCCACTGGACAACATCTTTTGGTTTCAGGACCATGCTGTTTTCCATCCTTGTGTATGCCCTTAGAAAGGAGCTGTGAACAAAGCTGGTATAAATAACAGTTTATTGAGTTAAGTTAAATAGAAAGCATGTATGGTCTTAATAATTTCAAAGTTCATTATATGATTATAATTCCATACTTCATTATATGGTTATACAAGTATATTTTAAAAAATATTTTCAAGTCTACCAATTTGGTTCTTGAAATAAACTGTTTTCTAAAGAAGCAAGGGAAAAAAATATATATATACACACACAAAGTTGAAAGAATAATGAAGACTAATACAGAAAGCCATCCCATCTGAGGTATGTGGGTGTAACCAGACAGCATGAGTTCCTTTACAAAAGGGAACTGGTTTGGATACATCTGTGAAGAGTTGGGCTGGGCTATCTTTCAGACTCATATTACATGGGTAACGCCACTGGTTACATGCAATTTTTCTATTTCTCTAGGCCACACAAAATTAATTAAAAGGTATTGAATTTTCTCCTGGATTATTTCTAGGCTATGCACTCAAATTTGGAGTAGATAAGAGGTTTGGAATGACACAAGTTCAAAGACAAATGTTAACTTATGCAAAAGTAACAGCCTAAGAATAGTGATGCTTTTGTAAAACACCCCAAAGGAGTTCTGCATATTTCAGACTCTGTGGTGGACTACAAATGCACATTCCACTCATAGCAACTGTGAAATTTTGCAAAGGAGATGCTCTTTACCTCTCTCTGAGCTGCTCTGGAACTAAAGCTGGATAAAGCGAAAGCAAACTGCGTAAGGAGTGCTGAGGGCACAGCATGATAACTTTTATACACACTTGACCTGGAACTGGGGAAAATTGTGAATTCTCCATCTAACAAATCAAAGTAGCAGAAACCACAAAACCAGCTACTATCATGGGAATGATCAACCATTTTGATGATAAGAACTGACAATGATTACTTCAGTTAAAATTCTGATGATGAAAATGTTAAAAGCTGGAATTTCACAAGTAGTTTTCATTTATTGCATGCAGCTTAAGAATATTCATGTGAGAAGTTTTTTCCTATCACCCACACCTGTTCAGCAGACAGATACTTAAAATGATATATTTATGCAAGAGAGATTTTATATATACATATATTTATATGGCATTGAAGTGGCCATTATTCTGAGGTGTACAAACTGGAACTGTCTTATTGAAGTTAAGGTTTAACTCAGCTCCATTTGAAGACAGGCTGCCTTGCTTCATCTGCTAAATAAACTTCAATAAAAATACACAAGGCGAGATATATGACCAAAGTATTCAGCAGTGAACTTATATAAGTCCTTTGCTCTGTACTGATTAAAACTGCAAACATTGACTCTTCTAAATAGTACATTTTCAGCCTTAACAAAAGAGAAATAAATGATACTGTTATGCATATTCTTTGCAAAATAAAATAAGAAATTAGGTTTTATTAGAAAACTTTTTTCTAAAAAAAATTCTCATTTAATACTATTCTCATTGAGATTTATATTTTATGAATGACAAACACACTAAATATCATTTACTTCACTGCTTGCTTCTATTTTTAGGATATGCTTGATGATTTGATCAAAAGATTATCTGATAATTAAATGTAGTCAATTTTTATTTTGCAAGGATTTGGCTTAGTTTTTTATACATACAATCTAATTTAATAAGAAGGTGTTTTCCCATTGGTTTTCAAGTTTTTATATGTACTCAACAGGCCTAACAACAGGATGGTAAGGTATAGAAAGCATCTAGCCCAATATCTGACAAATAGAGTGAGTTTTTTAGTAATTAGCTGGTGCATCATTAAGGAGCTGCTGATGTATAATGGAAAGTAAGTGGCAGGGTGAAAAGAGGTCATACAAGCAGGTGGTAGATTTCTTTCTCAGCCCACATATTAATTGGTTAAGATGCTCTTCCGAAAGGAAGGTGAGCTGACAGTAATATAATTTCTACATGAAACCAAAGGCTTGTTTAGTGAAAAGTGAAGTAAATGCAATAGGTATTTAACATACTTCCAATAAGTAATTGGATCTGACAAATTTATACTTCTTTCAGAACTGCTTGTATTTACACACTAAAATTCTGATGTATAATAGGAATAGTGTAACTACTCTATTAAGCAGAGACAGTACTTGGCCAACAAAGGTCCATATAGTCAAAGCTATGGTGTTTCCAGTAGTCATGTATGGATATGCGACTTGGACCATAAAGAAGAAAGAAAGAAAAGAAAGTGAAGTTGCTCAGTTGTATCCAACTCTTTGCAACACCATGGACTGTAGTCTATCAGGCTCCTCAGTCCATGGAATTTTCCAGGCAAGAGTACTGGAGTGAGTTTCCATTTCCTTCTCCAGGGGATCTTCCCAACCCAGGGATCGAACCCGGGTCTCCTGCATTGCAGGCAGACGCTTTTAATGTCTGAGCCACCAAGGAAGCCCACCATAAAGAAGGCTGAACACCAAAGAATTGATGCTTTCCAATTGTGGTGGTGAAGACTCCTAANTCCTTCTCCAGGGGATCTTCCCAACCCAGGGATCGAACCCGGGTCTCCTGCATTGCAGGCAGACGCTTTTAATGTCTGAGCCACCAAGGAAGCCCACCATAAAGAAGGCTGAACACCAAAGAATTGATGCTTTCCAATTGTGGTGGTGAAGACTCCTAAGAGACCCTTGAATAGCAAGGAGATCAAACCAGTCAATCCTAAAGGAAATGAACTCTGAATATTCATTGAAAGGACTGATGCTGAAGCTGATGCTCTAATACTTTGGCCACCTGATGTGAAGAGTCAACTTACTGAAAAAGACCTTGATGCTGGGGAAGATTGAAGGCAGGATGGGAAGGGGACGACAGCAGGCAAGATGGTTGGATGACATGAGTTTGAGCAAACTCTGGGAGATGGTGGACAGAGAAGCCTGGCATTCTGCAGTCCACGGGGTCCCAAAGAGTGGGACACGACTGAGCAACTGAACAGCAGCAAACACTACTCTGTAAACTAGTCTAGACGATTTGTGTGTAAGTATAAAAAACATGTGTTTTTCCTATCTTCCACAATTAAGCCTTAATATTAATTAAAAATATGATGAATTTTACAGATTCAATCATATGGGATGATTTTCACTAGTATTATTTAATTTAACCACAATTAAACAAATGAATGAAAATCAGCCTTTCATTCAGAGAGGCCTAGTCTACCTAATTCATCTCAGTGTCATTGTTTTCTTTGGACAGTTTCTGGATTTTATTTCAATACAAATAATTTTATAGGATCATTAAATATGTCAAAAAATTCTGAAGAATTTTATTTGATTTCTGACAGGTTCCCGGTTAATATTTCTCAAAAAATAAAAATAACAGTATATTAATATAAGATTATGGCCATTTGTATTAAATGTCTTTTTTTCTTATATTTTGTATTGCTAGTGTCCAGGTACCTGAGTATTTACTGACCTAGAAAAGACTTTCCCTCTCCAGATATCTAAGGCCCCTTTGGAGTGTACCTTTCATATGTAAGCCAACAAATCCACACCCCATACTCCAAACCACCTCCTCTTTTCTGGTTCCTGTACTCCAGAGGTAATGGTTCTCTGCCCTAATCACCCAGGGCCAGGTACCAGACAGCTAGAGACACACCTACAGCACAGCTCATTGAAATTATCAGAAGAAGTCAGTTTTAAACATGCTTACCCTGTCCTGCCTTTCCTGCTTGCTGGCTCACTCCGTTGTGTAACCCTTTGCGAGCTCATGGACTGTAGCCTGCCAGGCTTCTTTTCCATGGGATTTCCCAGGTAAGAATACTGGAATGAGTTGCCACTTCCTTCTCCAGGGCATCTTCCTGACCCAGGGATCAAATCGGTGTCTCTTGAGTCTCCTGCATTGCAGGTGGCTTACTTTACTACTGAGCCACCTGGGAACTGCTGGGGATATCACAATGAAGCCCCTACCCATGCTTTTCCCTCACTCTCCTTTTGCCTCTTAATGAAACCCAGTGCTTCCTCAGAGGGTCCTGCATGGCACCTATTTCTAGGGAATCCCTGGGTAAACAAAGTTCTTCTTTTCATAACATTCATTTCTGTGTTTTTGCGTCTTATCATATTTGATGAAAACAAATACCGGGGACAATCTAAGACACCATTTAATTGGATAATTAAACACAACATCACTTGAGGAACACACTTAAACATGAGCGACACAGCACTCCTACATTAAAGAAAGACCGTTAGGAATTTCAGTAGTGAGATCCAGACTTATGCTCTAGGCATCACGATGAGGGATAGAGAACCTGAAACTGACTTCTACAGTCACTGTACGGAAAGGCTGGCCTTCCGGTGGGCAGAGCTTCCCACCTGAGCTCCATCTGGATTGGATGGAGAAGCCCAGTGAACCACAATAAGGTTTCTCTTTGGGGGTTTACTATTTTGTGTCACATATTAGTTTGTGAAGAAGAATTAGGAATGTTTGCCAAGGAACTAATTTAACTTTTGACAGACAAACAGACTAGAGGAGAATTAAACAAAAGACCCAGTTTTAATCAGTGCTAGGTATTTTTCCTCCTGTTAATCCATCACATAATCACGTTTGCTTCTTTATGAATAAATGAACTACACATCAAAAACTTCCTGGAATGTTTCTAACATTTACAAACTAAAAAGTACAATTTAACACAAAAGGTGTCTAGATGTACTACCTAACTGTTGCAAAAGAAATAACACTGTATATCAAGAAAGATTGTTAACAAACTACCCAGAGCTTCTCACATCACACTAAGCTCAGAGTGGACACAGAAAAAAAATGCTTGTCCCTTCCTTTTCTTATTTGTCTTTGAAGGCAAAGACATTATTTCATATTTTATTCCCCTCTATATTTTCTTGCATTCTTTCCATCTCAATGCTTAGCACATAATTGAGAATTCTGTGCTAGCTTTTTTGATTTGCTGGATGATAGGCTGATTCAATGGTATCTATTAGTATGCTTGAAATAATACATAAAAATGTTAAGGATTCAAAAGCTATAAGTGGCAGAGCCCAGAAACAGATCCACATAAATAGGAAAATTTGGTATTGGACAGAACCGTCTCTGCAGGGGTCAAGACTGTAGGGATCAGGATTCACTTTCTACCATATGGATATCTATCTGCATGCATGAGTGCCCAGTCATGTCCAGCTCTTTGTGACCCCGTGGACTGTAGCCCACCAGGCTTCTCTGTTCATGGGATTTTCCTAGCAAAAATACTAGAACGGGTTACCATTTCCTTCTTGAGGGAATCTCCATGCAGACTAACATGGGAAAAAAAAAATAGGTTATTCAATTAATGGTACTAGGAAACATTTTATCCATAATTAGACATTTACCTAACACCATATCTAAAGATCAATATTTAAAGTATAATATCTTATGAATCTGATGTAGGAAACATTCCATAAGCAGGAACCTAGAAATGCAAACAATGGAGAAAAATGTGATAAACATCACTGCATTGAAATAAAATATTCTGTTTATCAAAGGACATAAACAAAAAATTGATAAGGTAAGCCACAGAGTAAAAGAAGAATTTGTTATGTATATAGTCAGAAAAGGACTGGTATTCCATACATCAAAGAGAAGAAGACAACTTAATGGAAATTTAAGCAAAGTACTGAACAGGAACTTTGCAGAAGACAAATTTTATATAAATGGCCCATAAATGTGTAAAGTGATGATCAGTTCCATTAGTAACAGGTAAACTGAAATTAAAGCCACAATGGATTTTATTTCACAAACATAAAATTGACCAAAAATGTTGCCTGACAAAACCAAAACTTGGCAGGATGTAGAGCTCTGGGAATGTAAAGTATCCCAGTGGGAATGTAAATTAGTGCCACAATTCTGGACAGAAGTTTGGCAAGATCTAGTAAAGTTAAGAATGAGCATACCAAACAACCCAGAAATTTCACTCCTACCTATTTATATGCCCCCAGAGAAGCTCCTGCACACACGCTCAATGAAAATTCACAGCAGCACTTTTTGTATGTGCCACAAAGGAAATAAAAATCATTAGCATTCATTTATGTAATGAAATACTATACAGTAGAGAAAACAGGCATATTGGTGGCCCAGAAGGTAAAGAATCCACCTGCAATGCAAGAGACATGGGTTCAGTCCCTGGTTGGGAAGATCCCATGGAGAAGGGAATGACTACTCACTCAAGTACTTTTGCCTGGAAATCCCATGGACAAAGGAGCCTGGAGGCTACAGTCCATGGGGTCGCAAAGAACTGGACATGATTGAATGACTAACACTTTCACCTACCTGGATACACCTCACAAATAAAATGGTGAATCAAAAAGAGAAAGTTGCAGAAAACACACAGTGTGCATGCTCAGTCACTCCAGTCATATCTGACTCTTTGTGACCCCATGGACTATAGCCCACCAGGCTCCTCTGTCCATGGGCTTCTCCAAGCAAGAATACTGGAGTGGGTTGCCATGCCCTCCTCCAGGGGATCTTTCTGACACAGGCATTAAACCTGTGTTTCTGATATTGCAGGCAGATTCTTTACTGCTGAGCCACCAGGGAAGCCTATATTTTATATGATACATTATATAATATAAAAGTCCATTATATATTATACATAATATATATTATAATAATATTATATAGTATGAGTGAGTGAGTGAGTGAGTGAGTGAAGTCTCTCAGTTGTGTCCGACTCTTTGCGACCCCATGGACTGTAGCCTACCAGGCTCCTCCCTCCACGGGATTCTCTAGGCAAGAGTACTGGAGTGGGTTGTCATTCCTTCTCCAGGGGATTTTCCCGACCCAGGGATCGAACCTGGGTCTCCAGCATTCCAGGCAGATGTTTTAACCTCTGAGCCACCAGGGAAGCCCATTATATAGTATATTATACACTATTTTTTTTTTTCATTTTTAAAGGCTTAGGGTCATAGCACTATTGATCAGTGGGTATAGAGACTTCTCAAATAGTCCCTGCCCTTGTATAATGTTTTATAAATGGANCAGGGATCGAACCTGGGTCTCCAGCATTCCAGGCAGATGTTTTAACCTCTGAGCCACCAGGGAAGCCCATTATATAGTATATTATACACTATTTTTTTTTTTCATTTTTAAAGGCTTAGGGTCATAGCACTATTGATCAGTGGGTATAGAGACTTCTCAAATAGTCCCTGCCCTTGTATAATGTTTTATAAATGGAAAACTAATAAGACCAGATGCTACCGTTGATTTTAGTCAAAAAGCCGAGGCTATAATCCAATAGTGCCATTTATTTTATTGCTCAAGTTGTCCCAGATTTTGCCATTAGGAGCTCTTTCAAGTGGCTCTGTTCCTTCAATGTGTCCCATCAGTTTTTAAGTACTGCCTTACTTTGGGGCACCACAGGACATTTCAGACTCATTTTCTATGTTCTTAGCATCAGTTCTGGACTCAGCAATTTCCCCAAGTGCTCCTGACTCCGTTTATTATAAAATGGCATTTAGAAACCAAGACCTGGGCTATACATTTGTTTCTTGCTTCTAGGGTATCACTGCTTCTAGGCTTTTGTAGACAGAGCTAGAAAACGTAAGTATGGGTACTAACACACACATGTATATGTATCTAGATGTATTTGTCTATCCATAAGAAACCATAGTTTTATTGGGGTAGTATTAAATTTATAAACGGATTCAGGGAGAACTAAATGTTGATATCATTTCCAATAACAGGTTAACTTCTTTTCATTATTTTTGTGTATTTGATGGTGCTTGGCAATTCTCTTCATATAGAAAAAAGTAAATGAAAAGCAGCAATATATATGGACTTGGGATCCACATATATGCAGTAAAAGGTATAAATGGGACTAATAGGTACTGAATTTAAGGTTAGGTTAACTTTGTGATGAAAAGTAGGAGAAACAAAGACGACCATAACTCTCTTTGTAATATTCTACTTCTTAATCTGCTTATTGAGAATATGTGTTTATTATACTATTCTCCAATTTTGAACCAAAATATTATTTAATTTTTTAAAATATCTAAATGAAAAAATCGAATATATTTTCTTAAATAATTTTTCTAAAGATTTAAATGTCTTTAAAAGAAAGTAGAGACCCTTCAATAAATTTTTACACTTCACTCAAGATAGAAAAACTTACCCAGCCCTCAGAAATAGTTTAAAAACTATACAAGATAACTGGGAAGGTACTGTAAATTATTTACATGACTTCAGAAAGAGAAATAAATACTTTCTGGAAATGGATATATATTACCATGAGTTCTCTCCAGAAGGGAAGAAACATGAAGGGTCCAGAGAGTTTGTTGTTCTTTCTGTTGCAACTGGTGTTGCCAAACTGCCTATTCTGTTGTTGGCTCCATCTCCACATTCCCAGTAAATTAATAGGATAGTTTATCAAAGTAACTCATACCAAGGAAAAAAGTCCGAGTGACTTGCCCTTGTCCCCCTCTTGGGCCACAGAGACCTACTTAAAGTGTAATAGCCTGCACTTGTCCTCAGCAAATTCAATTACATTTTTTTCTGGTTACTTTATCATTGGGCCACAGTGATTGCAAATTGTACTGTGCCCTCATTTTCCAGGCTAATTTTCATGCTTGCAATGTGAACTTGATGGGTAGGCTTTGTTTTTTCTATCCAAGTTCTTTATTAAGGACTAAGTTAGCTGAGCGCTGAAGAACTGATGCTTTTGGACTGTGGTGTTGGAAAAGACTCTTGAGAGTTCCTGGCAAGGAGATCAGCCCAATACATCCTAAAGGAGATCAGTCCTGGGTGTCCATTCGAAGGACTGATGCTGAAGCTGAAACTCCAGTACTTTGGCCACCTGATGAGAAGAGCTGACTCATTGGAAAAGACGCTGATGCTGGGAGGGACTTGGGGCAGGAGGAGAAGGGGACGACAGAGGATGAGATGGCTGGATGGCATCACTGACTTGATACATGCGAGTCTGAGCAAACTCTGGGAGTTGGTGATGGACAGGGAGGCCTGGGGTGCTGTGATTCATGGGGTCGCAAAGAGTCGGTCACGACTGAGCGACTGAACTGAACTGAAGTTACAAGCAGCGCTGCTCAGCACTTTTCAAAACCTTGTTTGTAAACAGTCTCGGTGGGCTTCCCAGGTGACTCTGGTAAAGAATCCATGTGCCGATCATGGGTCATGGGTCGTGAAGACCTGGAGGAGGAAATCACAACCCACTCAGTATAGAGCCTGGTGGGCTACACTCCATAGGGTCGAAGAGAGCTGGACGCGACAGCACACAGGCACACACCCACACGGCCCCATACAGTCTTAGCAGCCCCTGCACTGTACTCCCATGAAATCCAGTACCTGCTCATGCCCAAACCATTGCTTTTAATACTTAAGGCAGCCAAGATCAGTGTTGATCCCTAAAAACCTTCCTACGAAGTGAACCCAATATGTGTTATGTTTGAGAAAGACCATTTAAAAATGTGCTGGATTATGAATTCTCAAAGTATTTTTTCCATGGTTAACTGAAATGTGAAACTTTATAAAATATCAGGTATCATTTTTCAACATACTTATTTTCACTTTAAATACGAAAGAAAGCTTCTGCCCCCACCCCTACCCCCTTGCAATTGCCTGGATGATAATGGTGTAATTGCAGTTATAATTACAATGGGTGTCAATTCAATTTAATTTTAATTATTTAAAATTTGTAAACACTTCAGGAAAACCTCATTAAGCTAGATGAGCCAGCTTGTTTGCAAGAGGGACCAAGAAGTAAGCATTTACAAATGATTTACATTATAATATCCATTTACTCACACTAAGCTTTCTGAGTAACAAGTAATCATACTCTTTGAGGGTGTGTGGCATTGGCAAAGCCTGTTACAACTTTTAAAAAAGGATTTGTAAAGTTGAGTATATAAATAAACTCCCATATTCAAAAATAGCCAGAAGAACTTTGGCCTATATGAACTTTGAGAGAATAAACAAAAAGACTCTCACAAAGTACATGCATTTAAAAATACTGGTGATTCCACATCATAACAGAACAGACTCGCAGATTTAGAAAACTAACGTATGTTTACCAAAGCAGAAGGTTTTGGAGGGGAAATAAATTAGGAGATTGGGATTAACATATATACACATTACTATTTATAAAATAGATAATCAACAACAGACCTATTACAGAGCACAGGAAATTCTACTTAATATTCTGCAATAACCTAAATGGGAAAAGAATCTGAAATATATATATATATAAATATGATAAACTGTATCACTTTGCTATACACCTGAAACAAACACAACAATGTAAATGAAATATAGTACAATATAAAATAAAAATAAATAACAGAAAAAATATTGGTGAAACAGACATCTTAGAGTCCCTGGCTTCCCTGATGGCTCTGAGGGTAAATAATCCTTCTACAGTGCAGGAGACACAGAAGATTCAGGTTTGATCACTGGGTCAGGAAGATCCCCTGGAGGAGGAAAGGGCAATCCACTCTGGTATTCTTGCCTGAAAAATCCCATGGAGAGAGGAGCCTGGCGGGCTACAGTCCACAGGATCACAAGGAGTCAGACACAACCGGATGATTAAGCCCATTCGAGTCTACCAATTGGGGTTTAAGTATCTTTTACTTTAAGATTGTGTGATTTGCCCACCTTCCTCAATCCCAGGGCCTCACCAGGATGTGAGGCTCTCAGTGCTCAAGGGATGGCAAACCTCAGCCCTTGCACAGACACGTTTAGAAGGAAGTGCTCTGTGATGTAGCAGTGGAAAGGGGGCCGTATTACACCTGGGGCACCTGACTCACCTCTATCTGGGGTGTCTTCCAGCCTCTCTGAGTCTGCCTTCTTAAAATAATCCAAACATGAACAGCTACCTCACAGAGTTTTAAGAAGAATTTAATGTGCCTGACATACAGAAGGCAGACAATACGTATACTTTGTGGGGAAGGCAATGGCACCCCACCCCAGTACTCTTGCCTGGAAAATCCAATGGACGGAGTAGCCTGGTGGGCTGCAGTCCATGGGGTCGCTAACAGTCGGACAGACTGAGCGACTTCACTTTCACTTTTCTCTTTCATGCATTGGAGAAGGAAATGGCAACCCACTCCAGTATTCTTGCCTGGAGAATCTCAGGGACGGGGGAGCCTAGTGGGCTGCTGTCTATGGGGTCACACAGAGTCGGACACGACTGAAGTGACTTAGCAGCGGTGCTAAAAATGTTGAAATTAAGGGTTAACATAGTTAACCAAGTTACCTAGTCCACAGTGACTAACATTTTGGTGATTAGTGTCTAAATATGTTTTAACTTCAAAAACTAAAGTTTTCAGAAGTCATCATGATTGGTTTATTTGATCATGAGAATATAATAATTAGTGAATGAAGGCTATGTGTATTAATTTGTAAAATTAATAAAATATCCTATATCAAAAATTCTCTGGGCAGTATTAGGAGGCTTGAATGGACACATTTATTAGGCAAATTAAAATCCCACCTGGTGATAAAACACTCTTACTGTCACATTTAATCAGATCTGTTTTCACCTATTATTGGAATTTTGGCATTTCCTGTGGATACTTGGCAAGAAACAGGAAAATAACAATAATCATTATTACTACCCAGCTCGAAAAAGGACTTTTAAATTTCTAAAACAATTTTAAGATTCATTGTTTTCAGCTTCTCACAGTGACCCCTGTAGATTTTAACCACAGACAGATTTTTACACAGTGCCCCTAAGCAATCAGTGGCCATGAGCATAAGCTATGGAAAAGACTAATTGGTTTCACTTCCCTTTGGAATAAATGGACACAGTGCACCCTGGCCAGGACATTCCCCTCCTTGTTGGAGATTCACATTCTGCTCAGCTCCATCACCAAGCTTTGTGCTTTTGCTCCAGAGCTCCAGGGCTCCAGCATGCTTTGGTCAGTCGACCTAAATTCCAGGTCATCTTTTAGGGTCTGACTCAAAGCAACCTCACCAATGAATCACCATCAGGCCCAGGACCAGTACTAAAGACAAAAGTTGTACAGATATAAAACTGGCCCTTCTAGCAATGGAGCCACAGACATAGAGAACTGACTTGTGGACACAGTGGGGGAAAGAAAGGGTAGGATGAACTGAGAGAGTAGCATTGAAACATATACATTACCATATGTAAAAGAGATAGCCAGTGGGAATTTGTTGTATGACACAGGGAGCTCAAATCTGGTGCTCTGTGATAACCTAGAGGGGTGGGACGGGGTCAGAGGTAAGAGGGAGGTTAAAGAGAAAGGGGACATATGTATACTTATGGCTGATTCATGTTGGTGAATGGCAGAAGCTAATGCACTATTGTAAAGCAATTCTCCAATTAAAAATAAATAAATAAACTGGCCCCCCAAAGTTGCAAGAGAATGGAGGAAATATTCATTAATAGACAACTGTCATTTCAGTCTGATATGCTAAAATCTGCTAAGAAAATACAGATAATACATTTCACTGAATTGAGGGGATCTGGTCATTACCTGTTCTGACCACCCATGGCTCCTACTGGTAACTGACAATTTAGCACCTACAGGGTTTTTTAGCTTCTCCAATGTTTTTTTTACAGTTCTTCACTGGGGTGTAAGTCACTTGAAGGAAGCAACCTGGGTGTCATTCTTCTAGACGACTCTCATAGTACTTGGCATAGTCTTGGTTACAGCATCAGAGTTCAGTAAAGACACATTAATTAACTGTATACAGAAGATTCAATGGGTGGAAATGATTTTTTAAAAAGCTGGGAGAAAGCAGAGCTTCTTTTCAGAAGAAGGCATAAGAATAGTATGCTGGTGAGGGAAAAAGAGAAATGGTTTAATGTGAGGTGCTAAAAATGTTGAAATTAAGGGTTAACATAGTTAACCAAGTTACCTAGTCCACAGTGACTAACATTTTGGTGATTAGTGTCTAAATATGTTTTAACTTCAAAAACTAAAGTTTTCAGAAGTCATCATGATTGGTTTATTTGATCATGAGAATATAATAATTAGTGAATGAAGGCTATGTGTATTAATTTGTAAAATTAATAAAATATCCTATATCAAAAATTCTCTGGGCAGTATTAGGAGGCTTGAATGGACACATTTATTAGGCAAATTAAAATCCCACCTGGTGATAAAACACTCTTACTGTCACATTTAATCAGATCTGTTTTCACCTATTATTGGAATTTTGGCATTTCCTGTGGATACTTGGCAAGAAACAGGAAAATAACAATAATCATTATTACTACCCAGCTCGAAAAAGGACTTTTAAATTTCTAAAACAATTTTAAGATTCATTGTTTTCAGCTTCTCACAGTGACCCCTGTAGATTTTAACCACAGACAGATTTTTACACAGTGCCCCTAAGCAATCAGTGGCCATGAGCATAAGCTATGGAAAAGACTAATTGGTTTCACTTCCCTTTGGAATAAATGGACACAGTGCACCCTGGCCAGGACATTCCCCTCCTTGTTGGAGATTCACATTCTGCTCAGCTCCATCACCAAGCTTTGTGCTTTTGCTCCAGAGCTCCAGGGCTCCAGCATGCTTTGGTCAGTCGACCTAAATTCCAGGTCATCTTTTAGGGTCTGACTCAAAGCAACCTCACCAATGAATCACCATCAGGCCCAGGACCAGTACTAAAGACAAAAGTTGTACAGATATAAAACTGGCCCTTCTAGCAATGGAGCCACAGACATAGAGAACTGACTTGTGGACACAGTGGGGGAAAGAAAGGGTAGGATGAACTGAGAGAGTAGCATTGAAACATATACATTACCATATGTAAAAGAGATAGCCAGTGGGAATTTGTTGTATGACACAGGGAGCTCAAATCTGGTGCTCTGTGATAACCTAGAGGGGTGGGACGGGGTCAGAGGTAAGAGGGAGGTTAAAGAGAAAGGGGACATATGTATACTTATGGCTGATTCATGTTGGTGAATGGCAGAAGCTAATGCACTATTGTAAAGCAATTCTCCAATTAAAAATAAATAAATAAACTGGCCCCCCAAAGTTGCAAGAGAATGGAGGAAATATTCATTAATAGACAACTGTCATTTCAGTCTGATATGCTAAAATCTGCTAAGAAAATACAGATAATACATTTCACTGAATTGAGGGGATCTGGTCATTACCTGTTCTGACCACCCATGGCTCCTACTGGTAACTGACAATTTAGCACCTACAGGGTTTTTTAGCTTCTCCAATGTTTTTTTTACAGTTCTTCACTGGGGTGTAAGTCACTTGAAGGAAGCAACCTGGGTGTCATTCTTCTAGACGACTCTCATAGTACTTGGCATAGTCTTGGTTACAGCATCAGAGTTCAGTAAAGACACATTAATTAACTGTATACAGAAGATTCAATGGGTGGAAATGATTTTTTAAAAAGCTGGGAGAAAGCAGAGCTTCTTTTCAGAAGAAGGCATAAGAATAGTATGCTGGTGAGGGAAAAAGAGAAATGGTTTAATGTGGGGGAGTTTTTTTTCGGTAGGAAATAAATAAATGAACAATCTTTGCACCATTTGAAATCTGCATTCTACTGGCTAATAGAAAGTAATCTTTCCTATTTGTAAAATGAAAGCCATGCAAAGATGATAATACACTTTGTACTAAATCTATTTAAAGAAGGAACAACAAAATTTTCTCCATTAGCTAAATTCAGCTTGGAACATATAAAATGTACAAAATTATAATTCAGAGCGCACTTATTTTCTGCTGCTATTTATTTTCTGAAACATTAGTCCAGGAATATTATTCTACTTTTTAATATTAAACTGTATTTCTTAAGTTTCATACATACACTCTCAGGGGGACTGGGTGCCACCAGTTTTGTAAAATGTTAATTATTTGACTGGCGAACTGAACAAAAGATTGCTATATTTTACATTTATCACCAAACAGCCTTTGATAGTTCAAAATATTTGTTAATCTTGGTCTCAGTTTTATCACTAAAAATAAAGAAGAATAACCGTGCTTGCCTTGAAATATATATGCAGCTGCACACATTTGTGAAATTCTTTTAGATTCTTTTAGATGGAAACCCTATTAGAATCATTAAAATTTAGTGAACCTTGGGAATTTGAATCCTTTAATACTGTAGAGGTAAAGTAATCAGATTAATGGATTTTTTTCCCCTTAGTTACTCTTATCAGGAGTCTAGGTTATTCAAGATCAGAAGTTTTCCACTTCTCTATTGAAAAAAACTGACTTGAGACTTGGTAGAGAAATAAGTCAGCTTCCTAATTATTCCCTCTGCATGTTCCTCTGAGACTACAGCTGATCTGGGGTTAAAGTTATTCTTTAACTAATTAAACTCTTTTTCTTTAATTAAGCAGCCCTAAAAACCTTACTTATAGACAACTAGCTTCCCTATAATTGTCTGATATATAACACAAGGTGGGTGAGTGATGCCCCAAAAAAGGTTTAAGAAATTACCCTCATCAGATGAAGCCTTTTAGTTAAAGGAGAGAGGGGAAGGAGAAACAAAAGTAGCTGGAACAGTTCCCAAACTGAACTGGCAAAAATTTGAACAGGTGCTGGACTCTGTAAGGCCTGAGGTCCATGGGGGGATATTTTGCTAGGAAATGACACCCCACTCCAGTATTCTTGCCTGGAGAATCCCATGGACGGAGGAGCTTGGCGGGCTGTAGTCCATGGGTCGCAAAGAGTCGGACACGACTGAGCGACTTCACTTTCACTTCACTATAGCATGCCTAACCATATCTGAAGTAAGTCCTTACCCTGAGCAACTCAAAGCATTAAAAGAGACCAGATACATGGATTAAACCCATGACAAAGTTGTTAATCCACTATATTAGAATGCACAGTGAATACGGGAAAGAATTAAGTCCTCTGTTCCCCCTGATGTAATCTAACTGTGTTTAAAACAGGGACCTAGAAAATGATAGGCTTTCAGAGCACATTTGCAGAATGCTGCCTGGATGAGTATACATGAATGAATGAAAAAAATGAAAAAAATAAAAATCATTTGCTAACCTCATTCACCATCCTCACTGTGTAGATGAGAAAGGTGAGGTCTAGAGAGTTAAAATGAAATATCCAAATTCACACATGTATTTTTTCAATACACCTTAACTGAAGGCCCACTATGTATCAAGAAATCTAGGGTTATAGAGATGCATAAAACTGCTGTTTTCCTGTGCAAATGAGCACATTTCCCTAGAGGGTTTTCAACATCATATTTATCATTGGTTTCCATCAGCAGCGTAAGTGAAATTTCCAGGTTCACAAGTCAGAAGCTCAGAAAATCTTGCTTGTCCTTTTCAACAATTACAAAGTAAACAGATCAGTAAATCAAGTCAGCTTCTTCTTTCTCTGATGATGGGCAATGGGCATGGGGACAAAAGGTTGGTTTTCTACCTTTCTAGAAAAGCATGTTAAGGTGGAGACAAGGGATGGGCAAAAAGACTGGAAAATGGAGGGTTTCTGGCAAAAAGCATTAACAAGAAAATAAAATCTGTTATCTTCTTTAAAATGAGGAATAATTAATGAAAAACATCCAGTACAATTATGTTAAGCCTCTAAGGAGTGGAAGAAAAGTCACAAGAGGGCAGTGATTAAACATCAGAGAGGAAACTCATACTACTACAACTGTTTTTTTGGTTTGCTTCCTGGGACAGAGAGTGAGAGACAGGGGGAGAACAAAAATGTAGAAGAAAAGAGAAAAGTGGGAGATGAAAAAAGCACAGTTAATCTGGAGATAAATTTTAGTTCCTATTCACCAGAGCTAAAATTTTCAGAGTGATAAACTAAACTAACAACTGCCTGTTGCCTGTGCCTTCATTGGGTTAGCTGGTAAACAGCTCTTTCTCTACTTCAATCCTAGGAGAGATTTTATTCTAAAGTGGCTAGGTGTAACAGCTCATTCCTTTTTTTTTTTTTTTTTTTTTTGAGCTGTAGTCCTAATGACAAAAATAACACTGTTCAGAAAGCAACATGTTATCTGCTTGAGTTGAAATTTTTCTCCTGGATGGGAAATTGCCATTTCTAGTCCAGTGATCCAAGATTCTCAAAAAGAAAAAAGTCAGATGCTTTGGTCAACTCATATTCTAAAAAGGTGCTTGCTACCTACTTGTCAACTATCTTAATCACAACTCTACTTTCATACTCTTGATTTTATAGTCAAAATTTCCTTTCTGAAATAAATCTTGGCTATAGAAATAAATTTTTAATTAGACAAATGTGCAAAGTGACCTTTAAAAATTAAAGGTTAACTTTCTTTACTTTTTAAATCCTATTGTGCCATGTGTGGCCATGTAAATCAGCATTAGTCTAATCTGTTTCCCTTATGATTTCTACACTCTTTGGCAGATTTCCATTTAATTTTTTCGACTCTAAGTTGCTTACAGTGTAAGATTTCAAAGGAAGCTCCATTTCCTGGTGTCTTCATGTAACCTTGGTTTTTGTTACTAAGGAAACACTTCTTTGCTATGCTATACTGTAAATCCTTTAATTCCTCATTCTCCTAATTCTTAAGTAATCCATTTAAACTGCAAAAGCAAATACTATGAGAGCATTCCATAAAACACATAGCTTGGAAGCCAATTTATTTTTAAAAGCCTATGTATTAATTTACCCTTAATATTTCATATTAATTGTCATTAGAAATCCAAATTCAAGAATTTATATAGGGTAAATGGATGAATAGAGGTAGTATGTGATAGATAAGATAGTACCTATATAATGATCCTGTAGTGTTTATCAGATAGAGGAAGACAGCAAAGGTAAGTCACAGGCTGGTACAAAATTTAAGCAGTTTGCAAGGAAATGCAGGCAGTATTTAATTATGTATTAATTCTAAAATGCTTTGTTCCAAAACGTATACTCAGAAACTCAATTATTCCTTCAACAAACATTGACTGAGATCATACCATGTTCAATGAAATGTTGTAGTTCAATGACGTGTTACATCCCCGCCCCAGCGGGGAAAAAACACGCACAGAAAAAAACACAGAACAAAGTAAAATGTGCTACAGCGCTAAAGAAAGGCATGATGTGCTACGAGAGCTGGACAAGAGCAGTTTATTGCTGGCTAACGTATGCAGGGAAGCCCTCATGTAAGTGAAATGTTTGTGCTGGCCCTCCTACCAGTGGAACAAGCCAAGCTGGTGGCGTGAGAAGTGAACATACATTCCAAGGAACAGTCCAAGCACTGAGCGTGGTACTGAGAATTTACATGCTGTTAAGTTAACCAGTGTCCGCCTGGGGGAGGTGGATACAGTGGATTAACAAACAGGCCAAGGAATCTGAGTTTTGAACTAAATGCAGTGATGACAGGCAGATTGTAGTGGGGCTGGGAACAGAAATAGTTCAGAGAGGAATTCAAAACTAAAAAAGCAAACTTCTCTTCACAAGGTAGAATGATATACTTTCACTCTTGTCAAATTTGATTTGGGATTTCCTCAGGAATTAGGTGTCTACCAGATTACCAGGATTCACCATTCAGCAAATTAATGAGTCACATAATAGCACTTGTGACCCTCCGCAGTATTCCTGCCTGGAGAATCCCATGGACAGAGAAGCCTGGCAGGCTGTGGTCCATAGGGTCACAAGAGACGGACACGACTGAAGTGACTTGGTACAGTATGGCATGCAAGGCTGTGGTCTCTAACCAGCGGGTTTTTTTGGCCACGCGGCATGGCATGTGGAATCTTAGTTCCCCGACCAGGGATCAACTCTGCGCCCTCTGCAGTGGGTATGTGAAGTCTTAACCACTGGACTGCCAGGGAAGTCCCTTACAACTAGATCATCTTCATTTCATCCCAGAAAATTAAAACTTGATGAAAAGTGCCAATAAAACATTTCACCTAAAATCTTAAATTTACACATTTTGTAGGAGGCATTATAATCATCTTCACAGATGTACCTGTGAAGTCTATTTATAAAACGTTGCTTTTATTGAAGTCAACTATTATTAATTCAAAGAAGTAAGTGGAGGTACAGGAATAAGGAGTGGTGTTACCACAAAGGACCAAATTAGAGGAAGGCAGTTTCATTTTAGACTCCACAGGTGATATTAGCATCAGGGAAAACACTGATCCAGGGTGAAGGAGAGTGGTAGTCCAATCAGCCAAGAAAGGAAGCCCTAAATGAGTCATCCAACCAAAAGAGTGGAAAACAGACAAGAAAGAAGATTCAAAGGGCAAAAACCAGAAAGTTGGGCCTAGTTTGAAATAACAGCAAATAATGTAGAACAGTTCACTTTTATCTTAAAATATGGAAAGAAGTAGAAAGCCACAATGAAAAGGCCAAGGATAGTATATGCTACAAGATACCAGACTATTTAAGAAATAATGATGCCACTTTATATCAATCCCCCAAAAAATTGTTAACGTCAAAATAAAACGACATAGATATATCGGCTGTAGTAAATTTAAGCTCTGAAACATGCGTGCAGACAATGAAATGCTGTTGGGTGACATTTACTGCATTATTTAGTCTATCTACAAGTTATTGTCTCTCTAGGTTTCATTAAATAGCCACTACCAGCACTGCAAGAAAACATAACTCCCAGCAACGGCGCCTATCCTTTTGGTGAGAGATTTGAAAGTACAATTATTCTTTTTGGCGAGATCTCTGAATTTTCCACCTGGCCAAACTGCTTGAGGTTTGCCTGCTTCCCTTAGAGGGTGTCCATTTCACCATGAGCTTTAATTATGGGGACAGAAAATGCTTTCTTCTTAAGATTACTTGCAACAGTTATTAAGAGACTCCTATAGGATAGATAGAGAGATAGGAACAAATTCCTCTACTCATTCTTCCACTGCCCCTCCTTTCCTCTCTTTCTTGTGTTACATATTTAATCAAGTTACTCCTGAATCCTAGTGTTAACCTGTATTCTAGGCAGGAGAGTTACATGGCTGAATTCTCTATATGATGTAGATTCTTTTATTGTACCTATCTTTTATCTGTATCTATGTTATTGTCACTTGAAATTACTTTTTTGCTTATACCAATCCAGAACCTCTGTCTCTTTGTGATTAGCTCAATTCTAGCCTCTTCATGAGAACTTCCTCAAAAGCAGCATCTCCTCTCTGAATACCAACACTCATCATCCCTAGTCTAGCAACTCTGTTCTGTATGATAACCTACCATGTATTAGTTTCAAATGGTCCCTATTATGCAGTTCCATATTCTTCTCTAACTCTCCATTGTGCCTAGGATGGTATTATATTATGTATGGTATTATATACCATCCTGGGCACAAAGGAGAGTTATCAATAATACTTATTGATAGATAAATTATAAAATGTCCCCTTCTTTAGCAAATTAATGGCTTGGTAAAAAAAAAAAAATCTGTTTTTCTCTTAAATGCTAAACGTTAAAGAGTTTATCCATGTTGCTTTTCATTTTCAGTGAAGGTTTGTGCCAATTACATATCAAATGCTAAAAAGCTCTAGATATGAGAATTGGGCTAAACATAACCAGGGTAGTTAAAGACATATGGACTTCTGATATTCTTCAAGTCAACAAGCATTTACTAAATGTGTACTATTGATGACAAGCGGGAAATCTTTCCCATGTTCTTTTTTTACAGATACAAGATGACTGTGCACATTTGACAACAGCATAACTTTTTTTTTTAAGTTATGCAAGCAGACTTCCCTGGTGGCTCAGATGGTAAAGCATCTGCCTGCAATGTGGGAGACCCAGGTTCAATCCCTGGGTCAGGAAGATCTCCTGGAGAAGGAAATGGCAACCCACTCCAGTGTTCTTGCCTGGAGAATCCCATGGATGGAGGAGCCTGGTAGGCTACAGCCTATGGGCTCACAAAGAGTCCAGACATGACTGAGCGACTTCACTTTCACTTCACTAACTTGTTAAAAAAGACGTATCTTTCAGGCAATTTTGTTTGAAAATTTGTGTGCTTAGAAATATGTGGCTCCAAAGATGAAGAATATAAGGAATGGCTGTTTTACTTTGATCAAATATGTATCTTCTCAAGTATAAGACAATAACAGAGGAAGTGGACAGTTCTCTCACCAGTCCAACCAGCTGAATTAATCTGATGACTCCAGGACAACCAACAGATACTGCAGTCAGAGAACCCTACCCTCCCAGGACCCAAATTAAGTTAACCCCAAATGAAGTGAAGTCATTCAGTTGTGTCTGACTCTTTGTGACCCCATGGACTGTAGCTTTCAGGCTCCTCTGTCCATGGGATTTTCTAGGCAAGAATACTGGCGCGGATCCCTTCTCCATGGGATCTTCCCAGCTCAGGGATTGAACCCAGGTCTCCCTCATTGCAGGCGGATTCTTTACCGTCTGAGCCACCAAGGAATCCCTATATAAATGCATAAAAAAGCATATTTGTTTTTTCTGAGACCTCAATTAGACTAAGAAAACAAAACCATCCCAAGAGCTAAACTTTAAGCTATTTAAGTGAATTACACTTAGCATTTTTTAAAAAATCTCAGTTGTGATATGACTGTAATATCTTACATATATAATAGTACTTTTTTCATAACTAGAAATTTCACATGAACAAATTCTTGCAGGTGGTAGGTGTGTTCTGGGAACCAAAAATATAAAACTTTTATGGAAGGCCATTTAGGGAAGATGTGATTTCAAAGAGAAAGGTGTTATCCTGAAAAAGTTCCCAAGAATATACCTACTGTGACAGGTTTCTACTGAGCAAAAAAACAGCCTATTAAAAATTCCAGATATCACTATGTATAAACACCACAAAGAAAAAGTAGACTGTGTCAATATATTTTATAGCTGTATGTTCATGGATATGTTTTCATGAACTAGATTAATCAAAATATAAGAGGCTGTCTTCCCTCCTATTTTCTAGCTGTCCCTAAAATTCACTTTGCTGCCAACTATAATCCTTTCCCCATTTTTATTTAAAAGCCATCAAGATGCTAAAGTAATAAAATCGAATGGAGATGTCAAACGTGAGACAATTTTCCTTTCTTATGACCTATGAAGACAAACGTGCACATGGGGGTAAGGAATATAAGCTCTGCACATAATGTACATCAGCATAAAAAGACATCACTCTCTTTGGGAGGAATTGACAATTTATTATGAGGCAGCATTTGAGCAGCCTTCTGAATATCTTATCATTTCTTCCATACCATTTTCTTCCCCTAGTGACTTCATCATCCAGGCTTCTCTCCTTGCTGGATTTGGGGACGATAATAAGCCTGATGACTAACCTATCATCAGAATACTATAGAGACTTCCTGCCTTCTTGTCCATAAAGCTACAACTCAGTAAACAGAGGAACTGCATTGGCAACAGCTACTGAAAAGAGAAAATCAAAACTAGTTTCCATGTCCACAAATGCTGCTGCTGCTGCTCCTGCTAAGTCGCTTCAGTCGTGTCCGACTCTGTGCGACCCCATAGACGGCAGCCCACCAGGCTCCCCCGTCCCTGGGATTCTCCAGGCAAGAACACAGGAGTGGGTTGCCATTTCCTTCTCCCCACAAATGCTAGAATACTCAAGAAAGCTGTTTAGTCTTTTTAAAATTTTGTTTCATTCATAGATGGTAAAAAAATTGGATTTCACATTAGACTCAAATTCAATCACTGTATTTAGGCCCTATGTCAAGCACTGTACTTGAATCACTCATCAATAGTATCTCATGGAATCTTCAAAACCTTCTTAAGAGAGATTTTTCTCTCCACTTCATAATTAAGACACTGAAGTTCAGAGAAGCAACTCATCCTGTCCGAATCACAGAACCAGATGAAGGGCAGAAAGTCAGGCTCTGGACTCAGATTTGAAGTAAGGACAGGAACTCATTGTCTACTGGAACTACCAAACCTCTTCTTTGAATATGTCAGGGAAAATGAAAATGAAAGAGGAGAAAAAGACATATGAGTACTCAGAGGAAGAAATAAAAATTAAAAAAAAAAGCTCATAATTGATCAAAGTCCTACTTCTCTTATAGGACTGAGCCTTTATTTAATTAATCCTTGGTGTCTGCTGGGTCACTAGGGCTATTCCATCTTAAGGAAACAATGATAAGCCCCTCACCATCTAAACATCCTTCTCTATCTTCCAAACATTCCGCATCACTGAAAACCAACAGACTCTTGTATCATGCCCACTGATTCTGCAGTCACTTCATGAGAAAAAATATATCTTAACTCAATGCCACTCATTCCAGTTTTGCTGTCCTCCTGTTTTCTTGACTTTTTCTGATAAGCACTAAAGATAAAAGGTAAACAGTCTTAGAGATGGAACAACAAGTGTTATAAAAGAACCTTAGGTACTGTGTTTTGTAAGGAATTATAGTGGTTGGGGGAAAAATCTTTAAAATCAAATTGAATGTTCAACTTCCACCTCTGTGGCCAAGACAAAAAGCCCAATTAAGTTTACATATGGTGTTATTTTGAACTCTGGTTTAAAAAAAAAATAGTTATGGTATCACTGTATGAGGCCTGGCCCCACACCTCCCATTAGATGAGAGACAAGGCAATGCTCTGGCGCAATGTCCGGAGGGTCACTGAAGTGCATTATGAAGATCTGCAGCACAGATGCTGAGCAGCATTTTCAAAAGAACAAGACAATGGTTATGGTTATCACAGAGAAAAATACAAAAGCGCAACTTGAAATATGAAAATTCAGCATTGTTGTGAAGAAATAAACACTTGTCTGTCCTTCAAATGAGCCACTCAATCATCATGAAAAACAAAGCAAATCCTTCAGATAGAAATGAATGAAACATCCCCCTTCTCTTCCAAGAGGTACTTATTAGGTATGTGATCTGGTGGATGGCTGGAGATCATTTTAACAGCAGGGTTACAGATTTTAAAATATACTTAAAAGATAGTTTGCATTTAATTTTATTTCTGGTGAGATTAATGTTCTATAAACTTAGATGAAAAAAAATGCTCTGTGAAATCATTTTCTTGGTGAATCAATCTTTATAGTTCAATTGCTTACAAGGTTTATATAGGAACCTTTATAAAACCAAAGCAAATTCAGTAAAAAGCACCCATAAATTGACTCACATGGAGAAACAAATAACAAGATTGTATTATCAATATATTTATGTCTAAAAAACAGAATAAGGATTTGAATATGTCAGACGCACAATAAGTGGTCCAGTCTTTCCTGAGTGTGCTCCTCTCTCTAACTTCAAAGTAGAAAACACTAAAACAGGCAGGCAAAACCAAGCTCCTGTTGAAAGGCACTAGCCATACATATTATTCCAGATAAGCAAAGCAAGGTTAATGCAATCCCCCCGAGAGAGACATCAGAGGGACTGAGGATTAATTAATCACAGCAGGAAGAAGCTGAGTTGCCAGAGATGTTGCTAAGTCGCCCCTATAAAAAGGACCAAGTCGCTCCCTTCCTTAGGAGTAAAATGGAGATGTGATTCCGAATGTCAAATTGTGGATTTATAATCAATAATGCTATTGTCAGATCATTTACAATAAATGTGTTTATTCAGCTGGCATTGACAGGGAACTCAATTTATTATCTCTGAACTGTCTGAAGTTATATATCCACTGCCAACATGCATTTATATGTGCCGAATCCATCTGCAGTTTCTCTTTTTCTGGTCGGGAGAGTTCATATAGCTTACCAAGGAGCCTGACCAGATCATAAATCAAGGGGAAGCAATTTCTGATAACTGAATATGAGTTTCCTCTAAAGCTTTTATGTGACCAAGATTTGAGGAGCTCTGTGACTAGCACAAAGGAAAACCTATCATGACTTTTTTCCCCCCTCCCATCAATTGCTTGCTTCTTTGTTCTAGAATGTACGACTATAATTTCAGGTGCTTTTCAGCATTTTAATTCACATTTGTCCTTACACCCAGGAAAGCCTCAGCAGCTTATCTTTCTCTCTACTCATGGCTCCCATCGTATCCAGTATAAGCTGAGCAAAGCAAGTTGCTACCAACTTTTGACTCTCCTGCCTAAGATAGGTTTTCAATTTGTTTAAAAGTAGGAAAACTGAAACCACCTAACATATATTTTGTGAGGGGAAAATGCTGACATTTGAGAATAAGAGAAAACCCTTTAAGATCTGCTATATGGCAGATTAAAAGTAGTACAGGAATTAGAAATACCCAACCAAACCCCTCCCTCCTTCTGGAACTGTCCATGGTGACCATACACCATGAAAAACTCCTTTTCTAGGCACCAGGCATCAAATCCAACTCAGCCTCAATGACTCATGAGTCAAGATTCCTATTCCATTTCTTCCTTAATAGGGAAACCAAGGAAAGACAGGCAAAAGATGCTGTGATCAACAGACGCTGTCCTATCTCACAGTCTTCATCTTAGCAGGCTTTTCATCACTAGCTATAAAGCATCAGCAGGGAACTTCACCGGTTGCAAACAAATTTGCGGTGCTTTATAAAGTTGCTTTTAAAGCTTATTCCCCTTCCCAAGTAAAAGTGATCACAACGGGAAGATAGAGTTTTGAATACCCTGATACACTGCTGCGTTGTGCTGTGCTTAGTTATGCCCGATTCTTTGCAACCCCATGCACTGCAGCCTGCCAGGCTCCTCCATCTATCGGGATTCTCCAGGCACGAATGCTGGAATGGGGTGTCATGCCCTCCTCAAGGGGATCTTCCCAACCCAGTGACTGAATCCAGGTCTCTCGCTTTGCAGACTGATTCTTTACCGTCTGAGCCACCAGGGAAGCACCTTGATATACTAAGTGTAATGTTTAGTTTGAGCAAAGCTTTGCCTATGAGAAAAAGTCTTTCTAAAAGGATCTTCTAACAACATAAAACAACATATGTGCCAGAACAAATACTGAGCTGAAAACGAAAGTTACTTTTAAGCAGATAATGTCACTTTCCCACAATTACACAAATGAAAAAACAGATTAAGGAAAACTGTTAAGGAGTTTTACTTCGACTACAGCAAAACCATTTCAAGGAAGAGATAAACTCAAAGAACGATTATAAAATGTAGTAAAAAGCCAAAGAAAGCTTGGCAAATAATGAAATTTTAAATTACGGCTCACATGAAAATAAATGATACTGCCCATCACTGCTCTTGGAGGGGTACGCTTTGCATAAGGAATATTCAGATGCTAGAAGGAAAAAGAAAATCCCAATAACTATGATGATAATCCAAACACAATATTGTTTACAAAAGAGTCTGTCTTTTAATCTGTCTCCCTGAGCATAACCATTTAGTAACCACAGTCACAGCACTTGTTTATTTTATTTCAAATTTCTTCAAGAACGTAAAAGTTCATTAAAGTAAATGGACCAGTCCATCTGAGGAGATGCTGGTACAAATAGCCTCCTTAGCATGTGACTAAAATCAGAGAGCTCCAAGAGGCTCTGGAAGCAATATTTTTACGGAGTGCCCAACAGCCAAACTGGATTAAAGTGATCGGAGCTATGAACAGAGTCATTTAGCCTTGCTCTCTTGTTTAAAGGGTTGATTGCCTAAAAGTTAGGAGAAGACAGTTCTCTCATTTCCAGCCTCCAGAGTAAGCAAAAGGAAAACATCTCAAAAATCCACAATCTAATAACCATACTTGTAATTTTTTAAAAGCTCAAGTGGTAAAAAAAAAAAAAAAAAAGCTGTGAAAAAAAGCCCCATTTTTGTTTTTTTCTTCTTTAATAGAAATTGTTCTCTCTCGTAAGTGAGTTTATCATAAGGAGGGATATAAAAATGTAACTCACAGGGAGAATAGTACAGGCAAGAGGCTACTGGTAGAGAGTCAGTGGATCTGGTGGTCTGGTGACCCTGGCGAAGTCACGGAGCAGTCAGGAGGTCTCCTGGAGCTGCAGGAGAGGCTTGGCTGGTGTTTCACTTGCATTCAGATAACCATGTGAGATACAACATGAGATCATGAATGTTTGGTGGAAAATTGTTCATAACGAAGTAACACACAATTCACATAGATACTATCATTTGATGTCTTTTTCATTCACCTTAATGTGAACTGCTACCTCTATTCACCCTTCATGTCAAATGTTCATACAAAAGGCTAAGCAATGTGTGGCTCATGTGTGTGTGCATCTGCGTGCACATGTGCATTTGTATACATACTTAACATATGCATGTGTTTTCCTCATATGCTTTGAGATAATTAGAACTGAAGGAACCATAATTGATGACTAGAAAACTTAGCAGAAATAAAGCAAGAGAAATCTGGAGCTCTACTACATCATGATAAAAGACAAATTTAAGGCTTAATTACCAAACTGTAGAAGCTATTTAAAAATTATGATTCATGTTAGAAGAGCCCACAATTGAAACAGCCTCGTCATCATATTTCTTTGTGTTTTCAGTAAGTGCTCCTCTTCTTATTATCCAGAAAACAGTATTCTTTTTTCTACAACACTTCTTACAATTCCACAACTAAACTCAAATCTATCACAAAAACTATAAACTAGGTTCTCCAGACAAATTAGAATTGTAAGCTAGATATTGCCAATGCAACTCATTAAAGATAATCCATCAAAGTAGGGAAATTATATGCGTTTGCGAGCCATTCAGGCCTATGCACTTTCTCTCTGGCTCCCTCCCTTCTTTGCTCCCTCTCTCACTCACTCACACGTTCACTTACACATACATACTCATCTATGAAAAACACTGCAAACACTGGAATTTTGAGTGCTATATTTTCCATTAAACTGAATAAGACCAAACTCATTTCCTTGCAATGAAAAGGAAATGTTGTTTACCCTCCCACATGAAAAAACCCTGTCTTATTTGTATTCTGGTCTCAGAAACATTAGCATAACAAATCTGACCAAAAAAACTTGTGCAATGGTTGTATAGAAGCGAGGAGGATGGGAGAGAAAAGGAAATACTAAAATCAGAGTTTTTAACATTAAAGACCTCTCCTTGTGACAGAGCACTCTTGTGGAATCTAGATTTGTTCAGAGAGATTACCTGAATTTAGGTGGAACCGTGGCAAGTTTTAATTTTAAACCATATCTGAATTAGCGGTTACTCCATTTAAAACTTTTCCTGAGACCTGAGGGAACAGATAACCTAAATTTAAGCAGAATGGAGGAATTTACATACCATTTTCATAGCTACTATTCAACAGGGTTTTCAAAATGGTGACACTGGCATTTTGTTACAAGAGTTAAGTTCTCCATCCATATTCTGGGATTTTGTCATCTCTCATGTAAGCTCTCATTCTCTGTCTTCAATAGTCTATCAGATATCCCAACTAAGATATTCCGATGTCATCTAAACCTATGCTTAAGACAGAAAACACTGTTCCTTAGTCTGCCTTCAAGAAAATAGGCAAATAAAATTGGGATTATTTAGGAATGAGGTTTGCTGGAATCTAGCTTTGAAGAGATGAAGAAAAGGAATGAAGAACAAAAGGAGTCCAGGATCATATACAAATGGGAGTGGACATAAATGATTAGGTTTTAGAGATGACCTGAGCAAGGGAGCCAGAGGGCTAACTCTAGCCTATGGTTTCAAGAGATGCTGGGGTCCTAGGGAATCCAGTATAGGGACGGGAGGCCCAAGCACCAGGGAATACTCAATCAGGTGGGAGGTGACATATGAATGTGAAGAATGCCCCCCAGCAGCTGAGAGTGTTAGGACAAGTTTCAGCCAGAGAAGAAGCTGGGCAGGGTCAGCCTGAGTGGGCCAGGCTGCTTTACAGGATGAGAGGCTGGGCTCTGTTCACGGAAGAGCAGGTACAGACTGTCTCACTGGAAAATAAGACTCTGAAACAGGTATTAGCGTGAATGAAATGTAAAGGGAGGACGGGATGAAAGTCACTCTGGAGCTAGGATGGACCCAAAGAATTGCTACCAACAGGGGGAGTGCACCCAGTCTGTTATGCCCCTCATGAAGTAGTCACTGGATGCAAGCCTGACCCTGAGAAGAATAAGGAACTTGGGCAAGATGTTGTTCTTTACCTGGTGGAGATATCTAGAGAGGGACTCAGCAGAGATCTATCTTCTATCCAAACCCCTAGTTGTTGGAGGAAAGAAAAGGAAGTCCTGAGGGGAAAGGTCTGGACAGTACATCATAGATAGTCTGGAGAGTAGCATCATAGAAGCCATAGCAGGTGTGCAGCAGGCAACTTAGGATAAAGTCTAATGCCAAAGGTGGGTTTAGGACTGCCTGAATCTTTGCAGGCCCAGGGCTCACTCAGATATACAAGGTACAAGGTTTTGGTACCAGCAAGACAGAATCTACCCAGAGCAACTCAGATACTGCTCTAATATAATTCCTCATGGTCTTCAGATTATCAATGTTCTTATACCATCTATATTCTTCGAGTGACAGTAATAGTAATAAGATGGCCTGAATAGAGTATTGGAGGCATGAAGAAAGGGGAGTGCATGGCAATGAACAAAGCCACTGTGCTCAATTTCAGGATACCAGGTGAACTTATCAAGGGACTCTTTCCAGACGCTATACCAGAGATAGATTCCCTGAGCAAAGCTGGGACTCTTAGAACAATAACTCAACTCTGGGTCTAAAGAACCAATAACAAAATTAGGAAGGAGGTAAAATCATTCCTGAAGGAATCATCTGACTCCAGCCAAGCCACTGCTGTCTGGGTCAGGCCTGAAACAGTGGGCCCCACAGAGGCGTCTGAACCCTAACACTAGGTGTGCCTGCCCACTGGTGATCTGTCTAGTATCCCAAGGTGCCTGAAACTAACTTCACCCTTAGGTAGGGATTTCAGAATATAGATAACCAGGGAAGACTCTACCCTTAAGATTCAACTAACAAACTTGTAACTAGCAAAGCGAGGCATCATGTATTAACTTAAAAGCCCGTTAGGGAGGAATTTAAACATAAAAACAAGGATTTCCGCAACTGTTACACTCCAAGTTTGAAATCAGGAATTTTACACTTCTGGATTATCACTTTCCTTCGCTTACTGGATTGGATAGAGAACGCAGACTGTGACAGGATGGCACAAAATTGCAGCCCGAGGAGTTAAGTGATAGAGATTTAGGGAACCAACATTACATGGTGAGGTACTTGTGATTCAGCAAAGAATTTGAAAATTAGATGCCTTAAGATCTTCCTACAGGTCCTGTCCAGCTAAGTATTGATAGAAAGTAATTTAAAAATGGAAAGCACTTGGAAATAAAATTTTGTTATTGTTGTTGTTATTCTAACACCTTTCTAAACTCCTTTCCTAAATCTTTTCCTTCTTGGGGGTATCATGAACCCCTTTGAGACTCTGTTCCCCAGAAGCTTAGAATCACTCTGCTCTAGAATCACCAGAATCACTGTTTTAGAATCACTAGAATCAGCTCTGTTCCCCAGTTGCCTAGAAATCACCACTAAAAGAGATAACATGCTGATATGGGCAACCAGAATTTTTCCTCTGGTGTCCAACCAAAATTATTTTTTCATTCCCCCAAGGAATTCTTCCCTAATAGGCAAATGATGAAAACATAAAAATTAAGGCATTGATGGCTATTGTTACTTAGTGGGTTGCCCATCCCAACTATAGAAAGATATTTCCTTTTAATTCCTATTGATTCATTTCAAAGATATAAAAAAGGACAGTATCAGAGTAAAGTCTGCCATTTCCTCCCTGCCTCATTAGATGGTAGGGTTGGTGTGGCTAGGCAAAATGAGAATAGCACACAAGGTAGTTGTTGAAAGTGAGTGACTGAATCAACGGCAAGGAAAAATAGCACAGGAGGCTTATGTTCAATGCAGGATGTAGGATGCTTGGGGCTGGTGCATGGGGATGATCCGGAGGGATGATGTGGGGTGGGAGGTGGGAGGGGGGTTCATGTTTGGGAGTTTATGTACACCCGTGGCGGATTCATGTCAATGTATGCCAAATCCAATACAGTACTGTAAAGTAAAAAAATAAAAATAAAAAAACTAAAAAAAAAATAAAAAAGTAAAAAATAAAAATAAAATAAAAATAGGTTAGCTGAGTAAAGTGATGAGCAAACCCCCAGTACCTAATAATTATCAAAATCACTCATAAATATTTATAAATGTCATTGATTCATTCAACAGATATATACTACATTCAGAATCTAGTATTTGCTTTTTAGTAAGTATCTTTAATTATGTATTCCAAAGTTATAATTTATGGCAGAAATTTCAACAGCTAAGGCAGGTATGTGGGAAAGCATATTTGGCCAGAGAAACCTTTGCAATGCATTTAATATCACCTCACATATATGACAATTATCAGAACTAGAGTTAAATCAGCTTGGTAAACTCTGAGATTAATATCGCATGTGGAGTTTGCTGATGAACAGGAAGTGTCACTTTAGTGTCAGTTTATGATTTTCCTTTTGTAAAATGTAGAATGAGAACACTGTCTCCTTACATAATGAAAAATACAATTAAGAGTTCTCAAGGCTGCGAGGAGAATTACTATGTGAAGATAATGAATGGAAATTAAAGACAGAGTAAATTAAGATGGGATGGGATGGTTGATGAGATATGCTGTGCCCACTAGACCAGCAGATTCTTTTCATCCCAACTCTGGATCAATTTTTAGGTAGAGGTAGTCACCAGGAAGCAAGTTTGGTACCCACTTGCTATGAGAGGCACCTATACATCAATCCATCTGTAGCCAAGAGAAAAGGACAAGGAAAAATTTCCTGCATGATCTCTCCAGGCTACCTAAGGACTGATTTCTAAGTTCCAGTTTCCTAGAGAGGCTCAGCCTCCCAAGGAGTTAGAAATGTTCACCACTGTACCCCTGGCCTTCTAACTCCAAGTTCAACTTTTTGGCCAACCCAATATATATTTTGTAAGTATATATACAGCTCATTTTCGCAGAAATTATGGGAGTATCCAATCCTAGAAATACTTATTCATCTTAACAATTTAGTGGCTTAAAGGTATATGAAAGGTCACTCCAGCTAATAATAATTCTAGAAGATTTGTTCACACATGCATCAATTACTTTAGAGAAAATTAATGAAATTATCTTTTAGCATAAGGGAAACAAAAGATGGCATTAAAGAAGCAAAGGAACACAACTATTCATTTCCAGAAAGTTTTAACTGTAGATCAATCATATTGGCAGGGAGCACTGAATAAGATATCTGAATCTGAGAAAAAGAAGGCACTCTTAGGGCAAAATAGGAACAGGAAAAGCAAGAGCAAACAAGACCTACAATAAAATTACAGTGGTCCCATGTACCAGGATTGGTGAAATGTCCATATAGGAGAAACTTCCAGTCTTTATACTGTCCTTCCCAATCAAATGCCACTTAATAGAAACCAGATAAAGTTATTGAAGCTGGGCAGTACTCTGCTTTACTGAGAACGTTCTAAAGACAGAACCACGGGAAGGGTCTTATTCTTTTGGAGTCTTTAAGCAGAAAATAGAATAGTATTTTAAGCAGAGAATAAAATTCAATCTTCTTGCCAATGATCTTAAAGATATACTTGTTGAGTTTTGAAATTCAGAATAAAGTATCAATGCCTTCAGGATACCATATGCTTTGAAAGGGAGAGGAAAGCAGAGAAGTAACATTTCCTGAGAGCTTCCTTTATAAAGACAGAATAGCACAGTGGGTAAAAGTAGATGCTTAGAGCCAGACTGCCGATTTCAGAGTTCACCGCCGCCATTCACAGGCTGTGTCACAGGGTGTTGTAATTATTGCATGAATTAATATTACTGCAGAGCATAGTAAGTGCTCATTAAAAGTTAGCTATTGTTTCTGTTACTCTGTGCAAGGCCCTTTCTGACATGTTTCGTGTCTCCCTTGTTTCAGTTAGTTGCCATGCTCTTTTGTTTATCTAGACTCATCTCATCCCCCTACCCTTCTCCCTCCTGCCTTCCCGTACTGTTTCTCCTCAACATCTCACCTTTTCTAGGAAACACTGCCTGACCTCTCCAGACTAGAACAGGAGCCCCCACTCCCATTTCACCATACCCTGCTACCATTTGCCTCACTGGAGGTAACTTGAGAGCACCCATTCCACCCCTAGGGTTTAGTCCAGTCCTAGATATTTACAAGGATTCTACACTTATTAGACTAGTAGGCCCCTTCACTGAATCCATATAAAAACCTTACAAAATGGGAACACTGTTACTCCTATTTTGTACTAGATATATATGAATAACACAATATTGAGTGAGGTGAAGATTCAAAGAACACAAAATTAGTAAAAGCAGGATCCCAGATTTGAACCAAAATCTGTCTGAATCCACAGTTCACAATTTTTTCCTGAGCTTACATTCCATATGGATGTGTCTTACAGATTTAATGAGAGACTCATTTACAAAAGTGTATCTAGGTCTTGAATGACAAGTGAATTGTCAAACAAGCTTGGTGTCAATTATTAGCCTGCTTTTACATGTGCCAACTAAATATCATCTTCAGAACAGTCATCCTCAAAGTGCGGCTCCTGGAATAACTGCATCAGCAGGATGTGGGAATCTGTTACAAATACAAACCACTTGTCACCACCCCAGAACTATCGATTCAGAAACTCGGGGAGAGAGCAACCTGTTTAGCAGGTGCTCCAGGTGATTCTGATGCAGGCTCAACTTGAGAACCACCTTCTTCTGGGTGTGCTTATTTACCTTACCGATAGATGCTCCCCTTGCCAAGAGGCACACCCAGTGGAAGAGACTGAATGTTTGCTCAAGTCCCTCCCAGCGATTACAGGTCTGTGATTTTTCCACTTGGTTACAAGTCAATAACCTAGCCAAGCTTTCACTTGAAGTCTTAGGTTCAAGGAAGTATACTGAGCAGTCAGTAATATTTTTTTCTTGAAAAGATGACGTCATTATTATAAATGAACACCTTAAAAGCAGTTTTGCTTTTCACGAATCCCAATCATTCAAAATTATTAGGTTTTTAATTGTTGTTGTTTAGTTGCTAAGTCATGTTCAGATCTTTTGAGACCCCATGGACTGTAGCCCACCAGGATCCTCTGTCTATGGGATTTCCCAGGCAAAAATACTGGAGTGGGTTGCCATTTTCTTCTCCAGGAGATCTTCCTGACACAGGGATCAAACCTGCATCTCCTGCACTGGCAGGCAGATTCTTTATCACTGAGCCACCAGGGAAGACCCAAGTTTTTAATTATGGCATGCTAAATGTCATTTTCAATTCATTTGCAAATACTTATTGAGCAATTGTGTCCCAGGACTGTTCTAGATGGGATAAAATGTCAGACAATGTCCTTGACTACAAGCAGCTTATGATTAAAAACATTCCAACAGCAAACTAATATAGCAATCAATGGTGTTTCAATGAAATATTTTTTTGTTTGTGGAAAAAACTAAACTATCAAGTCATGTTCAAAACCCATTATGTCTATGGTATTTTAAGAATCATTGTAAAAACGGAATCATCATAAGAAACATCAAAAAAGAATATAAAAGTGAATCTCATCATATTTACTGAGAAACCCAGTAGGGCTTCTAATTCTAAGATGCAAGAAGCACATTCTATCTATTCTGCTGACTACAATGAAAAACTTCTGAACAAAAGATATATTTCAACTCTTTGAGAACTCTGAAAATTTAAAAAGTAGCACGTAGTTTAAGAAGAGTGAGAACTCAAACGATGACTCATAAGGCAGTGAATTTGTTTCTTTGTTCCTCCCTCTCTTAGACATAAGGATAGGCCAGATTTTCAAACTGTAGAGCGGGTATGAACCAGGAAATACCCAAGAGAAGACATTAATTTTAGGCCATAGGACAAGGAAGGGAGACCTCTGTGGGTTAGTGAGGAGTGTGTATGGAAATTTCCCTCCCCTCCCCTCTCCTTTTTCTCTTTTCATTTCCCTGCCTTGTCCTGAGTAGAGCACTGGTAAGGAGGATATACTCCTGTTGGGGGCAGCACACATTCTGATACCTAGAACTCTAAGAGAAAATCTTTCTTTCTGACCAGAGGGATTGGAAAAAGAGCTCTCTATGGTCAGAAGAGTATGGAAAGAATTCTTATGATTTTTTTTTCCCCTTTTCTCTCTCCATTTTGTGATAAAGGTAGACCCATTTGTGGAAAGCAGAAATAGTGTAGAAAGCTTAAAATCCAGCTTTGTAGCCTGAACCAGGAAAAGGGACTCCCAGAGAGCTGGAAAGTGCAGTGTAAATTACAGAGAAAAAGAAGCTGTGAGGCTGGATTCCCTAGTCCTGTGTATAAAGTGCTTGACTTACTCCCAAGATACACATTTTTGGAATTATCCTGAAACAGCACATCATGAGCGCTGAGTATTAAACTAGAATGTAGATTACTGCCCCAGAGCTTTGAGAATTAAACTAGAATGCAGATTACTGCCCAAGTCCCAGATGGGTGCCAGCTTGGCACAATGCTGGACAGGTCTGAATAAACTTAGACAGTCATCTAAGTTTCTATCACAAGAAAGTTGAAAAAGGAAGAACAAACTGAACCTGAAGCAAACCAAAAGAAACAATAAAAATTAGAGAAGAAATCAATAAAATTGAAAAAGAAAAAAAGAAACATAGTGTAAACACTAATCAAAAGAAACATGAACAGAGTTTAATACGACAATCTAGATTTATGACCAAGAAAAACTACCAGAGAAAAAGAGAAATATTAATGATTACAATACTAATTCATAAGAAGATATAACTATTCTAAATGCACATGTGTAGCATAACAACAAAACTTTAAAATACATGAAACAAGAATTGATAGAACAAAAAGGAGAAATAGATAAATTCATAATTATAGTTGGAAACTGCAACATTTTTAACTGATAAACAGAAAATCCTTGAGATATAGAAGATCTGAACATCACTTCAACCAGCTGACCACTCTAACCAACAAAGATAAAAATATATACTTGTCTCAAGTATATATGGAACAATCATTAAGATGACACATACCTTGGCTGTAAAATAATCTTTAATTACTTTAAAAAGCTAAAATCCTAACAAGTATGTTTTCTGATGATAACAAAAACTAAAGTAGAAACTAGTTACAAAAATATAACTGGAAAGTATCCAAATACTTTAAAAATGAACAACACATTTCTAAGTAATCCATGGGTCAAAGAGGGTGTTGTCTTAATGAACATTAGAAAATCTTTCATATGGAATAAAAATGAAAATACAACATATCAAAATTTATGAGATGGAGTTATAAAAAGGTTGCTAGACAGGAACTATAGCATCAAACACTTACATTACTACAAAAGAAAGTCCCCAAAGCAGTCATATAAGTTTCTATCACAAGAAAGTTGAAAAAGGAAGAACAAAGCAAACCAAAAGAAACAATACAAATTAGAGAAGAAATCAATAAAATTGAAAAAGAAAAACTTGGAAAAAAACAATGTAATCTGAAAATATTTCTCAGAAAGCATCAGTAAAATTGATTAAGCCTCTTGGTCTTTACTAACCAAGGAAAGAAAGAAAAAAAAAAAAAAGAAGAAGATGCAATTTAATAATATCAGGAGCAAAAGAGGGAGCATCTCTACAGACTTATTAAAAGAATTCTAAAGGAATACTATAAAACAAAGGTGGGTTTAGGACTGCCTGAATCTTTGCAGGCCCAGGGCTCACTCAGATATACAAGGTACAAGGTTTTGGTACCAGCAAGACAGAATCTACCCAGAGCAACTCAGATACTGCTCTAATATAATTCCTCATGGTCTTCAGATTATCAATGTTCTTATACCATCTATATTCTTCGAGTGACAGTAATAGTAATAAGATGGCCTGAATAGAGTATTGGAGGCATGAAGAAAGGGGAGTGCATGGCAATGAACAAAGCCACTGTGCTCAATTTCAGGATACCAGGTGAACTTATCAAGGGACTCTTTCCAGACGCTATACCAGAGATAGATTCCCTGAGCAAAGCTGGGACTCTTAGAACAATAACTCAACTCTGGGTCTAAAGAACCAATAACAAAATTAGGAAGGAGGTAAAATCATTCCTGAAGGAATCATCTGACTCCAGCCAAGCCACTGCTGTCTGGGTCAGGCCTGAAACAGTGGGCCCCACAGAGGCGTCTGAACCCTAACACTAGGTGTGCCTGCCCACTGGTGATCTGTCTAGTATCCCAAGGTGCCTGAAACTAACTTCACCCTTAGGTAGGGATTTCAGAATATAGATAACCAGGGAAGACTCTACCCTTAAGATTCAACTAACAAACTTGTAACTAGCAAAGCGAGGCATCATGTATTAACTTAAAAGCCCGTTAGGGAGGAATTTAAACATAAAAACAAGGATTTCCGCAACTGTTACACTCCAAGTTTGAAATCAGGAATTTTACACTTCTGGATTATCACTTTCCTTCGCTTACTGGATTGGATAGAGAACGCAGACTGTGACAGGATGGCACAAAATTGCAGCCCGAGGAGTTAAGTGATAGAGATTTAGGGAACCAACATTACATGGTGAGGTACTTGTGATTCAGCAAAGAATTTGAAAATTAGATGCCTTAAGATCTTCCTACAGGTCCTGTCCAGCTAAGTATTGATAGAAAGTAATTTAAAAATGGAAAGCACTTGGAAATAAAATTTTGTTATTGTTGTTGTTATTCTAACACCTTTCTAAACTCCTTTCCTAAATCTTTTCCTTCTTGGGGGTATCATGAACCCCTTTGAGACTCTGTTCCCCAGAAGCTTAGAATCACTCTGCTCTAGAATCACCAGAATCACTGTTTTAGAATCACTAGAATCAGCTCTGTTCCCCAGTTGCCTAGAAATCACCACTAAAAGAGATAACATGCTGATATGGGCAACCAGAATTTTTCCTCTGGTGTCCAACCAAAATTATTTTTTCATTCCCCCAAGGAATTCTTCCCTAATAGGCAAATGATGAAAACATAAAAATTAAGGCATTGATGGCTATTGTTACTTAGTGGGTTGCCCATCCCAACTATAGAAAGATATTTCCTTTTAATTCCTATTGATTCATTTCAAAGATATAAAAAAGGACAGTATCAGAGTAAAGTCTGCCATTTCCTCCCTGCCTCATTAGATGGTAGGGTTGGTGTGGCTAGGCAAAATGAGAATAGCACACAAGGTAGTTGTTGAAAGTGAGTGACTGAATCAACGGCAAGGAAAAATAGCACAGGAGGCTTATGTTCAATGCAGGATGTAGGATGCTTGGGGCTGGTGCATGGGGATGATCCGGAGGGATGATGTGGGGTGGGAGGTGGGAGGGGGGTTCATGTTTGGGAGTTTATGTACACCCGTGGCGGATTCATGTCAATGTATGCCAAATCCAATACAGTACTGTAAAGTAAAAAAATAAAAATAAAAAAACTAAAAAAAAAATAAAAAAGTAAAAAATAAAAATAAAATAAAAATAGGTTAGCTGAGTAAAGTGATGAGCAAACCCCCAGTACCTAATAATTATCAAAATCACTCATAAATATTTATAAATGTCATTGATTCATTCAACAGATATATACTACATTCAGAATCTAGTATTTGCTTTTTAGTAAGTATCTTTAATTATGTATTCCAAAGTTATAATTTATGGCAGAAATTTCAACAGCTAAGGCAGGTATGTGGGAAAGCATATTTGGCCAGAGAAACCTTTGCAATGCATTTAATATCACCTCACATATATGACAATTATCAGAACTAGAGTTAAATCAGCTTGGTAAACTCTGAGATTAATATCGCATGTGGAGTTTGCTGATGAACAGGAAGTGTCACTTTAGTGTCAGTTTATGATTTTCCTTTTGTAAAACGTAGAATGAGAACACTGTCTCCTTACATAATGAAAAATACAATTAAGAGTTCTCAAGGCTGCGAGGAGAATTACTATGTGAAGATAATGAATGGAAATTAAAGACAGAGTAAATTAAGATGGGATGGTATGGTTGATGAGATATGCTGTGCCCACTAGACCAGCAGATTCTTTTCATCCCAACTCTGGATCAATTTTTAGGTAGAGGTAGTCACCAGGAAGCAAGTTTGGTACCCACTTGCTATGAGAGGCACCTATACATCAATCCATCTGTAGCCAAGAGAAAAGGACAAGGAAAAATTTCCTGCATGATCTCTCCAGGCTACCTAAGGACTGATTTCTAAGTTCCAGTTTCCTAGAGAGGCTCAGCCTCCCAAGGAGTTAGAAATGTTCACCACTGTACCCCTGGCCTTCTAACTCCAAGTTCAACTTTTTGGCCAACCCAATATATATTTTGTAAGTATATATACAGCTCATTTTCGCAGAAATTATGGGAGTATCCAATCCTAGAAATACTTATTCATCTTAACAATTTAGTGGCTTAAAGGTATATGAAAGGTCACTCCAGCTAATAATAATTCTAGAAGATTTGTTCACACATGCATCAATTACTTTAGAGAAAATTAATGAAATTATCTTTTAGCATAAGGGAAACAAAAGATGGCATTAAAGAAGCAAAGGAACACAACTATTCATTTCCAGAAAGTTTTAACTGTAGATCAATTATATTGGCAGGGAGCACTGAATAAGATATCTGAATCTGAGAAAAAGAAGGCACTCTTAGGGCAAAATAGGAACAGGAAAAGCAAGAGCAAACAAGACCTACAATAAAATTACAGTGGTCCCATGTACCAGGATTGGTGAAATGTCCATATAGGAGAAACTTCCAGTCTTTATACTGTCCTTCCCAATCAAATGCCACTTAATAGAAACCAGATAAAGTTATTGAAGCTGGGCAGTACTCTGCTTTACTGAGAACGTTCTAAAGACAGAACCACGGGAAGGGTCTTATTCTTTTGGAGTCTTTAAGCAGAAAATAGAATAGTATTTTAAGCAGAGAATAAAATTCAATCTTCTTGCCAATGATCTTAAAGATATACTTGTTGAGTTTTGAAATTCAGAATAAAGTATCAATGCCTTCAGGATACCATATGCTTTGAAAGGGAGAGGAAAGCAGAGAAGTAACATTTCCTGAGAGCTTCCTTTATAAAGACAGAATAGCACAGTGGGTAAAAGTAGATGCTTAGAGCCAGACTGCCGATTTCAGAGTTCACCGCCGCCATTCACAGGCTGTGTCACAGGGTGTTGTAATTATTGCATGAATTAATATTACTGCAGAGCATAGTAAGTGCTCATTAAAAGTTAGCTATTGTTTCTGTTACTCTGTGCAAGGCCCTTTCTGACATGTTTCGTGTCTCCCTTGTTTCAGTTAGTTGCCATGCTCTTTTGTTTATCTAGACTCATCTCATCCCCCTACCCTTCTCCCTCCTGCCTTCCCGTACTGTTTCTCCTCAACATCTCACCTTTTCTAGGAAACACTGCCTGACCTCTCCAGACTAGAAAAGGAGCCCCTACTCCCGTTTCACCATACCCTGCTACCGTTTGCCTCACTGGAGGTAAGTTGAGAGCACCCATTTCACCCCTAGGGTTTAGTCCAGTCCTAGATATTTACAAGGATTCTACACTTATTAGACTAGTAGGCCCCTTCACTGAATCCATATAAAAACCTTACAAAATGGGAACACTGTTACTCCTATTTTGTACTAGATATATATGAATAACACAATATTGAGTGAGGTGAAGATTCAAAGAACACAAAATTAGTAAAAGCAGGATCCCAGATTTGAACCAAAATCTGTCTGAATCCACAGTTCACAATTTTTTCCTGAGCTTACATTCCATATGGATGTGTCTTACAGATTTAATGAGAGACTCATTTACAAAAGTGTATCTAGGTCTTGAATGACAAGTGAATTGTCAAACAAGCTTGGTGTCAATTATTAGCCTGCTTTTACATGTGCCAACTAAATATCATCTTCAGAACAGTCATCCTCAAAGTGCGGCTCCTGGAATAACTGCATCAGCAGGATGTGGGAATCTGTTACAAATACAAACCACTTGTCACCACCCCAGAACTATCGATTCAGAAACTCGGGGAGAGAGCAACCTGTTTAGCAGGTGCTCCAGGTGATTCTGATGCAGGCTCAACTTGAGAACCACCTTCTTCTGGGTGTGCTTATTTACCTTACCGATAGATGCTCCCCTTGCCAAGAGGCACACCCAGTGGAAGAGACTGAATGTTTGCTCAAGTCCCTCCCAGCGATTACAGGTCTGTGATTTTTCCACTTGGTTACAAGTCAATAACCTAGCCAAGCTTTCACTTGAAGTCTTAGGTTCAAGGAAGTATACTGAGCAGTCAGTAATATTTTTTTCTTGAAAAGATGACGTCATTATTATAAATGAACACCTTAAAAGCAGTTTTGCTTTTCACGAATCCCAATCATTCAAAATTATTAGGTTTTTAATTGTTGTTGTTTAGTTGCTAAGTCATGTTCAGATCTTTTGAGACCCCATGGACTGTAGCCCACCAGGATCCTCTGTCTATGGGATTTCCCAGGCAAAAATACTGGAGTGGGTTGCCATTTTCTTCTCCAGGAGATCTTCCTGACACAGGGATCAAACCTGCATCTCCTGCACTGGCAGGCAGATTCTTTATCACTGAGCCACCAGGGAAGACCCAAGTTTTTAATTATGGCATGCTAAATGTCATTTTCAATTCATTTGCAAATACTTATTGAGCAATTGTGTCCCAGGACTGTTCTAGATGGGATAAAATGTCAGACAATGTCCTTGACTACAAGCAGCTTATGATTAAAAACATTCCAACAGCAAACTAATATAGCAATCAATGGTGTTTCAATGAAATATTTTTTTGTTTGTGGAAAAAACTAAACTATCAAGTCATGTTCAAAACCCATTATGTCTATGGTATTTTAAGAATCATTGTAAAAACGGAATCATCATAAGAAACATCAAAAAAGAATATAAAAGTGAATCTCATCATATTTACTGAGAAACCCAGTAGGGCTTCTAATTCTAAGATGCAAGAAGCACATTCTATCTATTCTGCTGACTACAATGAAAAACTTCTGAACAAAAGATATATTTCAACTCTTTGAGAACTCTGAAAATTTAAAAAGTAGCACGTAGTTTAAGAAGAGTGAGAACTCAAACGATGACTCATAAGGCAGTGAATTTGTTTCTTTGTTCCTCCCTCTCTTAGACATAAGGATAGGCCAGATTTTCAAACTGTAGAGCGGGTATGAACCAGGAAATACCCAAGAGAAGACATTAATTTTAGGCCATAGGACAAGGAAGGGAGACCTCTGTGGGTTAGTGAGGAGTGTGTATGGAAATTTCCCTCCCCTCCCCTCTCCTTTTTCTCTTTTCATTTCCCTGCCTTGTCCTGAGTAGAGCACTGGTAAGGAGGATATACTCCTGTTGGGGGCAGCACACATTCTGATACCTAGAACTCTAAGAGAAAATCTTTCTTTCTGACCAGAGGGATTGGAAAAAGAGCTCTCTATGGTCAGAAGAGTATGGAAAGAATTCTTATGATTTTTTTTTCCCCTTTTCTCTCTCCATTTTGTGATAAAGGTAGACCCATTTGTGGAAAGCAGAAATAGTGTAGAAAGCTTAAAATCCAGCTTTGTAGCCTGAACCAGGAAAAGGGACTCCCAGAGAGCTGGAAAGTGCAGTGTAAATTACAGAGAAAAAGAAGCTGTGAGGCTGGATTCCCTAGTCCTGTGTATAAAGTGCTTGACTTACTCCCAAGATACACATTTTTGGAATTATCCTGAAACAGCACATCATGAGCGTTGAGTATTAAACTAGAATGTAGATTACTGCCCCAGAGCTTTGAGAATTAAACTAGAATGCAGATTACTGCCCAAGTCCCAGATGGGTGCCAGCTTGGCACAATGCTGGACAGGTCTGAATAAACTTAGACAGTCATCTAAGTTTCTATCACAAGAAAGTTGAAAAAGGAAGAACAAACTGAACCTGAAGCAAACCAAAAGAAACAATAAAAATTAGAGAAGAAATCAATAAAATTGAAAAAGAAAAAAAGAAACATAGTGTAAACACTAATCAAAAGAAACATGAACAGAGTTTAATACGACAATCTAGATTTATGACCAAGAAAAACTACCAGAGAAAAAGAGAAATATTAATGATTATAATACTAATTCATAAGAAGATATAACTATTCTAAATGCACATGTGTAGCATAACAACAAAACTTTAAAATACATGAAACAAGAATTGATAGAACAAAAAGGAGAAATAGATAAATTCATAATTATAGTTGGAAACTGCAACATTTTTAACTGATAAACAGAAAATCCTTGAGATATAGAAGATCTGAACATCACTTCAACCAGCTGACCACTCTAACCAACAAAGATAAAAATATATACTTGTCTCAAGTATATATGGAACGATCATTAAGATGACACATACCTTGGCTGTAAAATAATCTTTAATTACTTTAAAAAGCTAAAATCCTAACAAGTATGTTTTCTGATGATAACAAAAACTAAAGTAGAAACTAGTTACAAAAATATAACTGGAAAGTATCCAAATACTTTAAAAATGAACAACACATTTCTAAGTAATCCATGGGTCAAAGAGGGTGTTGTCTTAATGAACATTAGAAAATCTTTCATATGGAATAAAAATGAAAATACAACATATCAAAATTTATGAGATGGAGTTATAAAAAGGTTGCTAGACAGGAACTATAGCATCAAACACTTACATTACTACAAAAGAAAGTCCCCAAAGCAGTCATATAAGTTTCTATCACAAGAAAGTTGAAAAAGGAAGAACAAAGCAAACCGAAAGAAACAATACAAATTAGAAAAGAAATCAATAAAATTGAAAAAGAAAAACTTGGAAAAAAACAATGTAATCTGAAAATATTTCTCAGAAAGCATCAGTAAAATTGATTAAGCCTCTTGGTCTTTACTAACCAAGGAAAGAAAGAAAAAAAAAAAAAAGAAGAAGATGCAATTTAATAATATCAGGAGCAAAAGAGGGAGCATCTCTACAGACTTATTAAAAGAATTCTAAAGGAATACTATAAATAAATCTATTTTAATAAATTCATCAACTTCGATGAAATAAACCAATTCCTTGAATGACACAAGCTACCAAAATTCATTCAAGGAGAAATAAACAACCTGAATAGTCATATATATTTAAAGAAGTGAATTTGTAGTTAAAAACCTTCCAACAAAGAATACTCTTGACTAACATGGTTTCACTGGTGAATTACACCAAACAGTGAAGGAAGAAATTAATATTAATTCTCATATAATCTCTTCCCAAAATATAAAAAAACTAACATTTTTCATCTTATTTTATGAGGCTAGCATTGTACCTGATGTTCAAATCAGACAAGAGAAAGTATAGAACTACAGAATAGTATAAAACTCAAAAACAAATGTAAAAATTCTTACCAAAATATTAGCAAATATATTCTAGAATATATATTGTACATGCATATATAATATATATTCCAGATGCATACATTATATAATATATATTCTAGATGCATATATCCTAATGCATATATTATATAATATATATTCTAGATGCATATATCCTAATGCATATATTATATAATATATATTCTAGATGCATATATTCTAATGCATATATTATATAATATATATTCTAGAAATATATAAAAAGGATAATATATTCCAATCAATGGAGTTCATCACAAAAATGAAAGACTGATCCAACATTCAAAACTCAAAGTAATTTACCATAGTAACCAGCTGAAAGATAAAAACATATGATCATATTTTACAAAAAGACATTTGAAAAAATTAATATTTATTAATGATAAAAATTCTCAGTAAAGTAAGAATACACGGGAATTTCTACAAAAATCTACAGGTCGCATCATTCTTAGTGGTGTAAAACTGAACGCTTTCTTCCTAAGACTGGGAACCAGGAAGGATGACTGTTCTCATCACCCCTGTTAAATATCATACTAAACCTGCAAAGAAATAAGGCGAGGCCTTATTGGCCAGATTGGAAAGAATCCAGATTGGAAAAAATAGAAAAATCTTTGTTCAGACAACCTGACTGTTTATGTAGACAATCCCAAATGATCTACCGATAAAAAATCCTTAGAATTAATAAGCACAAAGTTGCAGAAATAAAACTCATATATAAAAATTAGTTGGGTCCTATATATCAGCAATGAACAATTGGAAACTGACATTTAAAGAACAGCATAATTTACAGTGACTCTAAAAAATGGAATAGATATCAATAAGGTGATTCTAAAATGTATAGAGAGAGGGAAAAGTATTCAAACAGCTGAATTTTTTTGAAATTGGCAATAATGGATAATACATCCTGCCTAATTTTAAGAGTCACTATACAGAGTTACTTCTAATTTTAACAGTTACAGTACGCAAGTACAGCAATGGCAATGAGAAAGACTTATAGATCAACAAAAGAGAATACAGTCTGAAAAATAAAACCATACAAACAAATGACCACAAGAGGATAGCCTAAAAGAACTTTTTTAGAGTGCAGAACTTTCCTGTGTCTCAACTGTGGTGATGTTTGCATAATTTTATGTATTTGTTATAAAAACAAAGCTGTACATTAAAAAGCAGATTTAAGTATGCAAATTTAAAAAATTATCCGCTCCTTAGAATTCAGTGTTCTTAATTTACTTCTGTGTACTTTATGGGCTTCCCTGATGGCTCAGTGGGAAAAGAATCTGCCTGCAATGCAGGAGCTGCAGGACATGCGGGTTTGATCTCTGGGTTGGGAAGGTTCCCTGGAGTAGGAAATGACAACCACTCCAGTATTCTTGCTTGGAGAATCCCAGGACAAAGGAGCCTGGTGGGCTACAGTCCACAGGGTCCCAAAAAGCTGGATAAAACTGAGCGACTTAGCACACACACATGCATGTACTTTATACACTTTATAATCCAAAACATGAACTTTCTAGATGCCATATTTTATAACCATATGATGATCAACCCTACATAGTGGGAAAGAAAAAAGCTGACTGTAAATTATAAGTTTAATATTGTAACTCTATCTGAATGATTATTGTCTTAATTAGGAAGAGTGTTCAGTTGCTTATAACAGAGAGCCAAATTAACGGTTTATATAAATTATGAGATTGTTGCAGTCCAATATTATTTGAACTACCTGGATGATAGTGGGTATACAATATCATTAGTGTTTCAGGCTTTTTTCTTTACTGGCCTGTTTTGTAATCCTTAAAATATAATCGCTTCTACCCTCAAGGTTCCTGATAGCTCAGTTGGTCAAGAATCCACCTGCAATGCAAGAGACCCCAGTTTGATTCCTGGATCAGGAAGATCCCCTGGAGAAGGGATAGGCTACCCACTCCAGTATTCTTGGGCTTCCCCTGGCGGCTCAGCTGGTAAAGAATCCGCCTGCAATGCGGGAGACCTGGGTTCGATCCCTGGGTTGGGAAGATCACCTGGAGAAAGCTACCCATTCCAGTATTCTGGCCTGGAGAATTCCATGGACAATATAGTCCATGGGGTCGCAAACAGTGGTTCACAACTGAGTGATTTTCACTTTCACCCTCAAGGTCAGCCATGGTCACAGGATGGCTACACAGGATGAGTTAAAAACATCAGGTCCACATAAAAGGGACTAGGAGGAACAAGGGAAATGACGAGACCAAAAGGGTGTGTGTCAGCTGTGTAAGTCCCTTTGAAAAGCCTTCTTGGAAGTTTCAGTAATAAATTTCACCCTATATCCAAATGACTATCTCTTTCAGCACAGGAGGCTGGGAAATGTAGTTTTTACAAGTTGCACTTATAGTCATCCTCAACAATATAGAGGTCCTACAAGGAGAAGAAAGACTATTGGCACGCAAAGACCAGTCTATTTAGACAATAATTCACAAAATTATATTAGCTGTTTGCAGAATCTTATTTTAGAAAAGCAATTCAAGTCAATGGAATTGAACAAGGAGAAAAAATGGAGAACAAAGAATTCCATTCACATATTTATAAAACTAGATTTATACCTGTAATATCTCTGAAAGGCAGAATGATATGGCAATTATTACAAACACAGTTGTTTGAATATATACTGACAGACATTCCACTCCTCAAAATTTAAGAATCATTTTATCTTCAGGGTTTCAATTTTAATTTGAGCTAAATCCAAATGGAACTAACCATGGATGTTTATTCTCCTTCTTTTTGGAGCAGAAAACAAGAAACAAAAATATGTGTTTTTAGACTGATCCTCACTTCTCCACATGAGGATTCTTCTTGCAGACCCTGTTGCAGAAGCTTGGATACACATGGTGATGAAAGGTCATTTTACAACTTCACATGTTCCATATGGAGACTCTTGAGAAAGAATCTATTTTCTGGTAAAAGCCAGAAAAAGAAACTTCACACTATTTAACTGCTGTTAGTATTTTATTTCCTGCCAACACAAAAACATGATGGGACAGATTGTTTTCTCTTAATCTAATTATGTCCTTTGAAATGCAGTGGTGTAGAAAACACAAGCAGTGGGGGCGGGGAGGCGGGGAGGGGTGGAGGCGTGGGCAGAGACGCTCAAGGGCTGAAAGCTCTATTGGAGGCTGAGCTTTCCACTAACTAGCTATTATACCTTGTCCAAGTTGTTTCCTCTTAGTTTCTGCTACTCTGGACCAGCTTTTGCACACTGTAGAAGAATCTTTAATTTCTTCATCTGTAGAATGAAAACTAGAATATAGTGGCTTGTGTAAGAGGCAGAAGCAGAGCATGAACCAAGGTCACCTGACTCCCTGGACAGTACATTCCCACTAACCGTGCGATGCTTTTATATTTGAGAAACCAGTCTTCACCAAAGTCTCTTAAGCTGCTTGCGCAGGAGAGAGGAGACTAAAAAATGAGCTAAGAAACCAATATACTGGTACCAACTCTGTCACCAGCTAACTATGACATCTAGGTTCAGGTTTCTTAGCTATAAAATGACAGAGTTGTTTTGGACTAGAGAGAGCACTTATTGACCCAAACATATATTTGACCCTGAACTTTATCAGATATTTTATCTTGCAGCAAGAAACCTTCCTGGATCATCTTTAGGGAAACATGATCAGTGTGTTCCAACCTTTCAAGTTGTGATACATATAGTATACAAAGATATCTTTGGAAAATGGACTCTAAGACCCCTTTGAATAGAATATGCAGACACAAAGTACCAACTGTATCAGCATTCTACTCTGGCATATATGGAAGAGGCTTCCTTGGATCCTGAGGGCTTAGGGGAATCAAGGTCTCAGCACATGTGTAATTCCGGGTGGCACACAGAAAATTGGGAAGCTACTGCCTAAATGTAACCCTTATGGTGCAGTAGTTAAGATGCTACACCTCCAATGCAGAGGATACAGGTTTGATCCCTGGGCAGGTAACTAAGGTCCTACATGCCACATGGTATGGCCAGAAAAATTGGAGGGGGAGCTTCTCTTGCAGCTCAGAGGGTAAAGAATCTGCCAGCAATGCAGAAGACCTGGGTTCGATTCCTGGGTTGGGAAGAACCCCTGGAGAAGGAAATGGCAACCCACTCCAGTATTCTTGCCTGGGAAATCTCATAAACAGAGGAGCCTGGTGGGCTACAGTCCATGGGGATGCAAAAGAGTCAGACACGACTTAGCAATTAAACAACAGCAAATTGTTAAAATCTTATTTTAAGATCNTTCCTGGGTTGGGAAGAACCCCTGGAGAAGGAAATGGCAACCCACTCCAGTATTCTTGCCTGGGAAATCTCATAAACAGAGGAGCCTGGTGGGCTACAGTCCATGGGGATGCAAAAGAGTCAGACACGACTTAGCAATTAAACAACAGCAAATTGTTAAAATCTTATTTTAAGATCTTCTTATTTACAGGTAAGATCTAGGACTCTAAATGGGTCTCCCGCATTGTGGGTAGAGGCTTTATCGTCTGAGCCACCGGGGAAGCCCCTGTAAATACATATGTATTAAGTTGAATCATTCAAAATTGTTGATATTTGACCATTTTTGAGCTATAAAATGATAGTTTTACATGGTTCAACCTGATACATGAAAAGAGATTTTCACTGCCCAGTTATTTTCCACAATAAGGTTTGCTATATTTAAAAGGTATAATTATTTGCCATAATTAACGAATGCACTGAAGAACAGATATGCTTCATGGTAAACGGCTTTAATGATGACAACAACAGTAATGGTAATAATTATTACATACTTACTATTATACCAGCTATCATGGTGAGAATGTTACATAGATTATCTCTTACATGGATTATCTTTTCTTTCCTCATAAAATCTCAGTTTTATCATTATTATATAAATGGAGAAGTTGCTGCTTGAAATGTTTAAGGAATTTGCTGGTCTTGTCAGAGTCAGCCTTGGGTGGGACCATTCCCTCAGGGCCTCTGCTGACAGATGGTGAGTTGGAGAGGAGGAGGTTGAGAAATGTGGTCATCCTACAAGCTGAAAAGATTCAAACCAATGTGAGCCAGACAGAAAGACCAGTGACTCTCAGGAAGACAAAGGGGATGAGATGGGCCTCTCATGTGTTCACTCTCCCACTTATAACTCATCATTCTAATACCAAAAGCAGATGGAGACAGAAAAGAACCCTAGAGAACAATATCCCTTGAACACACATGTAGATCACTGAAAGCCCTTTACAACTTCCCTTCCCGCTAAACAGCCTTCGCCGTTTGTTCACTTCAACCAGATTTCAACTGCGAAAGGATTTTGGCTGATGAAAAAAACACTATGAGAGGTTTTGGGCCCCCTGACCCCAAGACACAGTTCTGGTCTGCTCCAGCCAAGGTTGGATAAACACTCAGTACTCATGGAGAGACACAGATGACAGGTTTGAAAGAACAGGCATTTCCTATTTTATATGAGAAAAAAGGAGATAGAAGGCATAGAATAATAATCTGGGGTAAGCAAGCTCTTAGTATCTAGAAAGTTCAAATTGCTGGATTCTTTCTTTTGTCTTTCCTTGAACTAAAGCTTTTAGAAGAAAAAAGACACACAACAAAAACTCACTGACACTGGGGATTTATTCAGCGAAGCCATTTCCAGAGGCTATCCTAGAATCATTTCACATTCAGCTCAATATTCTGTATCTTCCACATCTATATCTTTTGTCCTATACAATGATAACTGATGGTCAGCATTACAGCCCTCAGGTCCTGCAACACACTGAATCATCAAAGGGAGATTCAATTGTATTCATAAGACTGGATGGGCCCCAGCAGCAAAGGGGACTTGGAGACCCAGGAAGGTTACAACAAAGGATTTTCTGGTTAACCCTTAGTATGTCAAAAGAAAAAAAGAAAAAGACTCAATTCTACATAATATGTTGGTGGATGGAAACAGATTCAAGTATTTGAATTGATTTAAAGATTTAAATATTTGCATAAAGATGAACATTTATAATCTCATAGATAACTCAGCAACAATTTAACTAGAAGATTTTCTATTCTTGCCCAGCAGAAAGTCACCCTAAACTTCATTTTGTGGATACCATGCTTTACTGTTAGCCATTCTGTACAATTAAAAACATCTTTTAGATTTCTTTTGGCTTTCTGATAAATGATACTTTTTTTTAATAACTATGAAATATGAAACAAAAGTCTGAGAATGATCTCTGGGAACTTCGGTATCAAGAGAAAGTCACTGTTAATATTTGGTGACTATCATTATCATGATTTTTTCATCTAAGCCTACTTATATACTTTAAAAAAATTTTTTAAGATTTCTATAAATACATTTTAACCTCTTTTCCACTTCTTATGAGTATTTGAATCTTTCCATGCAATTAAAATTCTTCCATAATATCTATAATGTTTGCAAAATAATCCATCATAGGGTATAGCAGAGCTTACCTCTCCCAATTGTTGAATATAAGACTTGGTACTGATTTTTCTTTGTGGCAAACAATCTTGTAATTAACAACTGATAGCTCAATTCTGGTTCACTTCCACAATGATGCAATACCTAGCAAAGTACCTGCCACATTGTAGGCCTTCCGTAAATATAAAAATATGCATATAAAAAAGCAGAGACATTACTTTGCCAACGAAAGTCCATATAGTCAAAGCGATGGTTTTTCCAGTAGTCATGTACGAATGTGAGAGCTGGACCATAGAGAAGGCTGAGAGCTGAAGAACTGATGCTTTTGAACTGTAGTATTGGAGAAGACTCTTGAGAGTCCCTTAGACTGCAAGGAGATTAAACCAGTCAATCCTAAAGGAAATCAACCCTGAATATTCATTGGAAGGAATGAAGCTGAAGCTTCCAATACTTTGGCCTCCTGATGCAAACAGCAGACTCATTAGAAAAGACCCTGATTCTGGGAAAGACTGAAGGCAGGAGGAGAAGGGGATGACAGAGAGGTAGGTAGCATCACTGATTCAATGGACATGAGTTTGAGCAAGCTCAGGTAGATGGTGAAGGACAGGGAAGCCTGGTGTGCTGCAGTCCTTGGGGTCATAAAGAGGCAGACACAACTGAGTGACTGAACAACAACAACAAATACAGATGGAAAGAATTAATGATTTCTTCAGCACAGTTTCAGAAGAAGATTAGCAGATACAAGACTATGAATACATCTGTGATATAAAATATCAAAGTGCTTCTGGAAATGCTAGACCAATTTAAACTCTTGACAGCTGTGTGAGTGTGCCCAGAATAAATATTAATTTAGGAAAACAAACAAAAGTCATCAGTTGATTTTCACATTCTGAGTAACCAACAAAACATTACTAGGGGTTTTGGAACATTTCAGAGAAACTGACAAGATATTCTTTCCTGGAACTTGTGAATGTGAAACATGTCCTATATGATTTATAGTGTCCTCTCTACATTAGTTACCCTAAAATCAAAAGGAGTATCCTATAAGAGAGGTGTTTCTTTGCCTTAAATCAGGGCCTGCCAAACTTCCACCTGCTGCCTGTTTTGTAAATAAAATCTGATTGGAGCACAGCCACACTCACTGGCTTACATATTGCCTACAACCGCTTTTGTACTATCATTGCAAAGGGCAGTAGCTGCAACAGATTAGTAAGGTCTGCAGAGCCTAAAATACTAACTGTGGTGGCTCAGAGGTTAAAGCGTCTGCCTCCAATGTGGGAGACCCGGGTTCTATCCCTGGGTCGGGAAGATCCCCTGGAGAAGGAAATGGCAATCCACTCCAGTATTCTTGCCTGGAGAATCCCATGGACGGAGAAGCCTACTAGGTTACAGTCCACGGGGTCGCAAAGAGTCGGACACGACTGAGCGACTTCACCTTCACCTTCACCTTCACTGTTAAGTTACTTCAGTCGTGTCTGACTCTGTGCAACCCCATAGATGGCAGCCCACCAGGCTCCCCTGTCCCTGGGATTCTCCAGGCAAGAACATTGGAGTGGGTTGCCATTTCCTTCTAGTTGACCCTTGTATAGAAGTGGTCCCTAGCACAATTTTTCCATGGACCGGGGGTTGGGAGGAGATGGTTTGGGAATGATTCAAACATGTTACATTTATTGTACAGTTTATTTCTAATCTAATGCCTCTGCTGATCTAATAGCAAGTACCAGTCTGAAACCCAGTGGTTGGGGACGTCTGCTTTACAGGAAATGTTGTGTGTGCCTAGTCGCTTCAGTCCTATTTGACTCTTGCAACCCTATGCAAGATTTCTCTGTCCATAGGATTCTCCAGGCAAAAATAATGGAGTCAGTTGCCATTTCTGCCTCCAGGGGATCTTTCTGACCCAGGGACTGAACCCAGGTCTCGTATCTCTCCTGCACTGGCAGACAGGTTCTTTACCATTAATATCATCTGGGAAGCCTACAGGAAATGTTAAACCTTTCTATAAATTTCTAACTGAGCGTTTGATATTTTGTGTTTTGTTGTTGTTTTTAATTTATTTTTATACAATTTTCAGAGATGATCTTATAATTATTACAACATATTAGCTATATTCCCCATGTTGTACAATACATCCTTGAGCCTATCTTAGACCAAATAATTCATACCTCCTGCTTCCCACCCCTATATTGCCCCTCCCTGGCCCAGCCCACTGTCAACCACTCTTCTATGTATCTGTGAGTTATTCTATGTATCTGTGAGTCTCCTTCTCCTTTGTTATATTCAGTACTTTGTTTATTTTTTGGATTCCATATATAAGTCATATCATACAGTAGCTGTCTTTCTCTGACTTATTTCACTTAGCATAATGCTCTCCAAGCCTACCCATATTGCTGCCCATATTGCTGCTGGCAAAGTTTTGTTCTTTTTATGGCTGAATAATATTCCATGATAGAAACTGATGGTACACCCATGACAAAAAATCAGTTAGCAAGCAATTACTGAATACTGTGGGACATGCTACCTAGTCTCAAGGAACTTAAAATATACCCATGGAGAAAAAAGATATGTAAAAATTAGAGTTATGGAGTGGGTTGCCATTTCCTTCTAGTTGACCCTTGTATAGAAGTGGTCCCTAGCACAATTTTTCCATGGACCGGGGGTTGGGAGGAGATGGTTTGGGAATGATTCAAACATGTTACATTTATTGTACAGTTTATTTCTAATCTAATGCCTCTGCTGATCTAATAGCAAGTACCAGTCTGAAACCCAGTGGTTGGGGACGTCTGCTTTACAGGAAATGTTGTGTGTGCCTAGTCGCTTCAGTCCTATTTGACTCTTGCAACCCTATGCAAGATTTCTCTGTCCATAGGATTCTCCAGGCAAAAATAATGGAGTCGGTTGCCATTTCTGCCTCCAGGGGATCTTTCTGACCCAGGGACTGAACCCAGGTCTCGTATCTCTCCTGCACTGGCAGACAGGTTCTTTACCATTAATATCATCTGGGAAGCCTACAGGAAATGTTAAACCTTTCTATAAATTTCTAACTGAGCGTTTGATATTTTGTGTTTTGTTGTTGTTTTTAATTTATTTTTATACAATTTTCAGAGATGATCTTATAATTATTACAACATATTAGCTATATTCCCCATGTTGTACAATACATCCTTGAGCCTATCTTAGACCAAATAATTCATACCTCCTGCTTCCCACCCCTATATTGCCCCTCCCTGGCCCAGCCCACTGTCAACCACTCTTCTATGTATCTGTGAGTTATTCTATGTATCTGTGAGTCTCCTTTTCCTTTGTTATATTCAGTACTTTGTTTATTTTTTGGATTCCATATATAAGTCATATCATACAGTAGCTGTCTTTCTCTGACTTATTTCACTTAGCATAATGCTCTCCAAGCCTACCCATATTGCTGCCCATATTGCTGCTGGCAAAGTTTTGTTCTTTTTATGGCTGAATAATATTCCATGATAGAAACTGATGGTACACCCATGACAAAAAATCAGTTAGCAAGCAATTACTGAATACTGTGGGACATGCTACCTAGTCTCAAGGAACTTAAAATATACCCATGGAGAAAAAAGATATGTAAAAATTAGAGTTAAAAAAAAAAAAGCATTTCCACACTGGAGACAGTACTGGAAGAAAGATAAAAGTACTCAAGGATTTCAGAAGAGGGAGAGAAGAGCTGAGACTGGGGGAAAAAAGGCAAAAATATCACTGAGAGGCAGAACTTGAGTTAGATGGTGAATGAAGAAGATCTTGGGGCAGGAAAGCAGAAGAGAAGAATGTTCTGGAATCAGGAGCATCAAAAAAAAAAAAAGGAGAGAAGTGGGATGCACACAGGGAGCCATGAGGAGGGACTCTGTCCAGAATTCAGCTGGAAAGTATATTAGAAAACCTATTTTGCCGTAGGGTCTGAAAGTAAAACCTACTTTACCCACGTTATATTTCAAAGGCACACATTTTCTGTTAAAGGAATCCAGAATATGCCTTTTACTTAAGCAAAGAATCCTTTTATGAAGCAAATTTTTATTATACAGTCCCTCTCTATAGTTCATGATGTCTAATTTTCATCCCCTTTTCTAAATCTAACAGACAGTTTATTTCTCAGTAATCTGAATACCAGTGCAAAACTATACTGAAACATTAGAACGACTAGGGAAAAATAGGATCTGAATGCAATACACAAAAATACAAAAGAACAGGCAAACTGATCTCATCACTTATCATTTGCCAAAGCTCCCTGTTTAACACTGCATTTTTCTGAATATGCCAAAAATAGAGTATCTGCTTATCTTCTGTTCCCTTTGATCCAAGCTAACGCAAATGTCATTGTAAAAGTAAGGCCTCTATTTTTGTTGTTTATAAATTTCGAGACCCCAAATGTATTTTAAAATTTTCAAAGAAAGATATATTTACAGCATGATCATTATTAATCAACAATTCTTCACTGCAGAGCACGCTCTGATATGGTATGGGTGAGGAGAGATGACTATAACACTAAATCTATTTTCTTTATCAATGCTTTGTATGTGAAAGCACAGGGGTAAGGGGGTGACCTTTTAGGAGAAATTTTTTAGAGAAAAAATTTCATAGCAGTTTTAAATGAAGGACGAGTTATTGAATGAATGCACTGAATTTTTGATTCCCAATATAAAATAGTGTAGGTGTTATTCTCAGCACACACTATTCAGATGTTCACAGACAACTGACCTATTACGGCTGTTTAATCGCAAATCGTGTCTGACTCCTTTGTGACCCAATGGACTGTAGCTGTCCATAGGATTTCACAGGCAAGAATATTGGAGTGGGTTGCCATTTTTTGTCCAGGCATCTTCCTGACCCAGGGATCAAATCTGCGTTCCCTACTTCGCAGGCGATCTCTACCACTGAGCCACCAGGAAAGCCCATATCTGACCTATGTGATGCGTTAGAATAAGACACCCTGATGCAGATTTGAATCACAGAAGCCACAAGCAGAAGACTGAAGACTCTTAATGGAAAGTATCATAGCATACTGACTGTGCCAAAGCAGGACATCTCTGGAGCTTTTTCATGGAAAGAACATTCCCTGGTAGGGACGATGGGGCTGGAGAAAAGGTGCCTAGTTCACTCTCTCCATCTCCTCCTACTCCCGGTCTGGTGCTGGGGCTTCCATCTTTCCTATTCCCTTCTGCCACGTTCAAGTTCAGTTAAGAGTTCTACTCCTGAGGGTAGGGCTCTTCTGCTCTGGGCACCTGGGTGAACAGACCATCCCCCAGCCAAGAACTCTCCCTGGTGCCGGTTGTCAAGTTGAAACGCCCTGTGAGCTGCAATGGCCCACTGTTTAACTGTATAATTATAGACAGTTAAAAATGCATGATATGTGGTGGAGAGAAAATAGTTGGTGCTTTGGGAGCCATTACAGATTATAGTTTATTAAAATTTAAAATGCTGCAATATTTATATGAGCTTGGGTGCACTGAGTTATCCTGTGTATGCTGTATTCTGCTCTGGGGCCACTGGTTCCTTACCAGAAACCAAGAAAGGCAGATGGGGATCGGCAGAGTTGCTACAGAGGTTGTAGAGCTGAGAAAAGAGAGCATCTTGAGGGCTCTGTTTCAGGTTCTGTGTCTCAGTGATCCTGTGTTAAGAAAGCAGTCATCAATGTTTTAAAAAACTACTTGATAATTGCTCAGATTCTCTTACAAGAGGATAAGACTTTCTTTTTATGATCACTAGGATATAAAACAGGGGGAAAAATCCACACTGTATTTTCCTGGAGTCATGGTTCTCCAGGAAAACAGAACCAAAAGGAAATCAACCCTGAATATTGATTAGAAAGACTGATGCTGAAACTCAAGCTCCAATACTCTGGCCACCTGATGGCAAGAGCTCACTCACTGGCAAAGACCCTGATGCTGGGAAAGATTGAGGGCAGGAAGAGAAGGGGATGACAGAGGATGAGATGGTTGGATGGCATCACCGACTCAATGGACATGAGTTTCAGCAAACTCTGGGAGATGGTGAAGAACAGAGAAGTCTGGCATGCTAGGTCCATGGGGTTGTAAAGAGTCAGACACTACTAAGAGACTGAACAAATGATATATATTACAGGAGATTAATTCTAGAAATCAGCTCATATGGTTTCAGAGGTCAAGAAGTCCCACCATTTGCCATCTGCAAGCTGAACAACCAGGAAAGCCAGCGTTACAATTCGGTCTGAGTCTGAAGGCCTAAGATGTGGGTAGGGGGTGCTGCTGGTGTAAGTCTGAGAGATGAAAGGTCAGAAACTAGGAGCTCCCATGTCCAAGAGTATAAAAACATGGGCATCCCAGGTCAGGAAGAGAGTGAATTCATCCTTCCTCCATTTTTTGTTCTTTTGGGCCCTCAAAAGATTGGATGGTTTGCACACACATTGGTGAGGGCAGATGGATATTCTTTATTAAAAGTCTACTGATTCAGATGTTGTTGCTGTTCAGTCACTCAGTTGTGTCCAACTCTTCGCAACTCCATGGACTGCAGCACACCAGGCTTCCCTGTCCTTCACCATCTTCCTGAGCTTACTCAAATTCATGTCCACTGAGTTGGTGATGCCATCCAACCATCTCATCCTCTGTCATCCCCTTCTCGTGCCCTCAATCTTTCCCAGCATTGGGGTCTTTTCTAATGTTTTTTCCTGACTGCCCAAGATATATATGTATGTGTGTGTGTATATATGTGAACAATTTCTATGAGTTTAGAGAATTTTGTGTAACTGTCTGAAGGAGTCAGACATGTTGCTTACATGGAGGTGATATTTGCTATGATGTTTGAAGGATGAATAGGAGTTCCTGAGCCCAGAGGAAATGGCCTCCCTGGCAGAGGGAGCTACATTTAATAATACATGGAAGCCTGCAGAACATAGCATGTTTGGGAAATTGCATGTGACCCCGGGTCACTGCATAAAAGAAAAATAAGTGCGGAGAGAGAAGTGGTAAGGGAAGTAGCGCATTCCAGGGGATGACCTTGAATGTCATATTAACGGAGAAATGGAGGTGGAAGGATAAACCAGGAGTTTGGGATTAACATACACACACTACTATATATAAAACAGATAACCAACAAGGGCCTAGTGTACTCAACATTTTGTAATGACCTATAAGAGAAAAGAATTTGGAAAAGAATATATATACATGAAGGATGGAGAAGCCTAGCGTGCTACAGTCGATGGGGTCACAAAGCGTCAGAAATGACTGAGCGACCTGAACAACAACCAACCCCTCCTTGAACAGCTGTAGTCCTCTCCTATAGGGGCAGGACCCCTCGTTCATCTTAGAGGGAGTACTAGACTAAACAAACCCCAAGCAGACATCGCCCCCTTTGTTTCCTTTGGAGAAGCAGGTGAAGGAGGGCAGAAGAACCAAGGAGTGGCACTCCGTCAGTAATGAGTGTCCCCAACATGCACGACAGATAACAGCCAGCCAGGAAACGCACAGACTCCCAAGTGACTCAACAGTCAACACCTGCTGTCAGAACCTTATTTCCGTTTCTAGTTAGAGAACTGCCACTTCTGTGGAACTTTAGATCAATGACTTCACAGCCCTGATTCGGGGTCTCTATCTGTAGTTGCAGGAGCTACAGAAGGTCTCCTAAAGTCACCTGGACCTTTCTTTGTCCCTTCCTGAGCCCCCTAACATGCTAGGTGATGCCCACTCATTGGGTATACAGTGTCAAGAGAAACTCTTAGTACTTGAAACACTTCTAGTGAAGAGAGCATTTGAATAAACAAACTTTTAATTTGATGCCCAGATCTATTTTTTTCAAATGAAATACTACACTGAAATAATTTGAAATCCATTCTTTACATTGTTTTTCTTAAGTTTTTCTCAAAAATAACACACAAAGAGATCACATGTTTTTCATAATGTAAGAATACAATAATCAACTTATTATGTATATGTCAGCCTAGGCAGTGATTTCTAAAAAGGAAACTGGGTTTATGGAAGAGTTAGGGAGCATGAGGAGAAAGAAAGAGCTCTGACATGATTCTAGAGGTGAACGTTTTGTGTTTCCAAGCATATCTGTGATATAGTAATTTATTTATGAATTAAGAGTATTATCATGTCACTTGGTTACATTAGGAAAAAAAAAAAACAAATAGAAAGTGACTTTTCAATAATAGACAGCATAAAAGGTGGAACCAAGGAGAATTCTCAGCTGCATAATTTGTTAAAACAGCTCATTCTGAGATCTATTAATCTCTGAGTTTAATTAAAAGTCTGAATGAACAAACAGCTGTTTTATCTGATGCCCAGTTTCTTCTGGCTTTTCTTCTGATACCAAGAGAGATTACTGGAACTTTCTTACCTATTTACTTTCATTTACTCTTGTAAATGAGTTCAGATCTAATGTGTGGCCTCGTGGGGCATTCTATAACTAAACCCAGTTACTAGTGAAATTTACAAAACCAGTGACAAAGAAATTCAAAGACCAAAAAGAACAGTCTTAAAAATATTTGCTATTTCTCTTTTCAATCAATTCTCAGGATTAAAGGCAGAATTTATTGATAAAGACAGAAGTAATCCTCTGATGGAATGAGATGGTATATCAGTGTTCTACAAATTCATTCAATTAATAGACTTCACTGTATGCAAACACTGGTAACTGGATGAAATGTGTTGCTTCTTAATGATCTAATCTGTATTCTTAGAGGATGGAAAGCTCTGCTATACAAACATTTTGTTTGGCTATTTCCCCTAAACACTGATGCTTGGTAACGTGCTAGCTATTTATTTTGACAGTGGAACTTGACGCACATCTTGGCTGTTAATAGCTCTGCCAAAATTATACAATGGAAATACGCCATGACTAAAACTAATCTTACTATTTTCCACATTAATAATTCTTCAGAAACAGAAGATCATTCAAATGCAGAATGGTCCTACATAGATGTGTAATGTAGATGTTCAAGAAGTCCTAGCCAAATCATTCCTTCACTCTTTCTGCCAACAAATATTAACTGAGCAACTACTCTGTTTCGGGCACTGGGGGGTTTGTACTTATTTTTATTTTTATTTTTTTTTGTTTTATTTGTTTTTAATTATTTTAGTTTTTAATTTTTACTTTATTTTACTTTACAGTACTGTATTGGTTTTGGCATACATTGACATGAATCTGCCACGGGTGTACATGAACTCCCAAACATGTACTTATTTTTAATAAAACAGACATGGTCCTTTTTTTCATGGAATTGCCATTCTGAGACAGAGACCATTGAATTTAACAAACAAATAAATGTATGTTCAGAAATCGGGACAGATATGACAAGGGCTTTTTCTTCACCATAATCTCCCTTAAGCACACCTACCCTTCATTCCCATTTCACTGTCAAAAGCCCAGTTCTATTCATTTATTTGAGTGAAAGTCTTGCTTCTTTATTTTTCTTCCCCAAGACAAAGGTTAACAATAGATCCTTTGCCTTGATCTGCTGTGGAAATATTAAGTCCTTGATTTCTAGAATTCTATATATGCAGCCTGCAATGAAGAGAATTATAATTCATGCTTATAGCACAGAACCTAAACATAGCCTGTTGCTAGATCCTATACTACCTTCTTGGTAACTATATCAAAGTGATGTTAACTCTGACTCATGGAGACACGAACACGGTGTAATCTGCCTATAAATCACACCACTTACAATTCTGCAAAAATCTTGTGGGCATTTAATCCTCATTCTTCTGTCTGCCAGCCTTGCCTCATCTGCCCCTCAAACAGGGAGCAGAAGTGCTCTTTTCTACCCAAGGCCATCTCTTCTTTTCAAAAGAAGCTTGAGGTCTCTCTCCCCTAGAAAGCCAGTCTACACATACTCCCCACATCCATCACCTTCTCTTCATTCTCTTCCCACCTTCCTCACCCCTCCACCTCCTCTTACCACCCCAGACAGACCACTGCTTCTGCCTTTTGCTTAATACACATATTATCTACAGTAACGGTTTTCAACCCTTCCAGGTGCAGTGTTCCATTTTATAACAAATGTTATGCAATGCTCCCTTTACTATCCTGAAATAAAATTAACAGATAATATAACTTTCCTACAACATTATTTTAAGAAAAAAATCAATATGATGCCCTAACAAAGAAATAAAAGGGAAGTTGTTTGGAATAAAATAATATGTACTTAGGGTATCTTGGAATACATATTGAATTAAGCAGAAACTTGCACCTACCAATAATTATAATGAATAATTTTGGATTTAAAAGAAACAAACAAAAAATTAAGTTCCATAGAAGTACAAGAATGTTAAAGAACAGAAGTAGAAGCTGATGCTAAAATAAAAACTAAAGTTTGCTTAAATAATAACAGATCAGACTTATTTATACATGATAAATAGAAGGAAACAGCTTTAATTAGAGAGAACCTGCAGAGACAAATTACAGACTGCCAAAATGGAGACATGTATGATGGAGAAGTCTGATATTCTCACAAATGACCTGAGCCTTATTTACAAGTGAAGTGTCAACATTTTCCTTCGAGTAATGACATGCAACACGGTTGATAAATACCATGGAAAATGTCTCTTATCCTAAAATTCCACCACCTGCTGAAGCATGCATTTCATCTTTAGCTTAAAACACTTTGGACCACACACTCTTCCATAGGTCATGAGAAATAAAGGATGAATGTGAGAGTGAAAGAATAATTCCAGAGGCTGAAAAACAACTGTGTGTTGACCTCTTAAGATAGAATCAGAATAAGATGAAAAATGCAGGAAAGTCAATATTTTTAATATGGAAGTTTTATAACCTACAGGTGTCTTAACATGGGGCTACCAAATTATTCACATACTCACATGTACACACATACAAACGCAATGCATTTATATATAAATGATTTTTTGTGTGTGAGTGTGTGTATAATGGCAGAAATATTCTAAATTAAGAATTAATAATAAAATTCAGTGAGGTCTACTGAGTTTCACTTCTCCACTAATTTTATAATGTTTGATTTTAAGTATCTTAATCAGAGTCATTCATCTTCTCTATTACATATTTGTATGTAGCAACTATAAATGTAGATTGATGGTTAAAAGCAGGAGTGTTTACTTATTAACTCAGTGGTACAAATGATGATCCTGTGTGTGACAGCTTACCAAAATGGTGAAAAACTTAAGTTTTAAATAAAATAAAGTACCCTTATTTTATAAAACAGATGCACTTTGGGAAAGCAAGCAAAAGCATATTCTGAGTATACATATAAAACAAAGTCTGGTTCCAGGCATTTATCTCTATTGTCTGTATGACCACGAGTATCTGGCAGAACCAGGGGCATTTCTTTGTTTGGGAATCTTGATTGCATGTTAAAGGACACTGAGCTTCCCTGATCCCTACATGTTAAAAGCCAATAGCACTACAAAGGTCTGCATCATCAAAGCTATGGTTTTTCCTGTAGTCATGTAAGGATGTGGACAATAAAAGGACAATAAAAAAGGCTGAGTGCCAAAGAACTGATGCCTTCAAACTGTGGTGCTGGAGAAAATTCCTGAGAGTCCCTTGGAGAGCAAGGAGATCAAACCAGTCAATTCTAAAGGAAATCAACCCAGAATATTCACTGGAAGGACTGATGCTGAAGCTGAGGCTCCAATACTTTGCTACCTGATGCGAAGAGCTGACTAATTGAAAAAGATTCTGAGGCTGGGAAAGATTGAGGGCAAGAGGAGAAGGGGGTGACAGGAGATGAGATGATTGGATGGCATCACTGACTCAATGCACATGAGTTTGAAGGAGCTCAGGGAGATGGTCAAGGACAGGGAAGCCTGGTGCACTATAGTCCATTGGGTCACAAGGAGTTGGACACAACTGAGCAACTGAACAACAGCACCTATGATAAGAGGGATAAAAACACAACCCCCACAAAAGATCACTTAATGGGCAGTACTTTTCTAATCAAAATCATGGCTTTTTAGGATGCTTTTTTTGTCTGTCTTCTAGTTCTCCCCTAGTGCTTTGAATCTTCCAAGCTGTGTTTCAACATGCTTGCTATCAGTGACCCCAGGAATGGTAGAGTGGAAAAGATACCTAAATCAAATCTCCAGAACCCTGTGAATGTTAGCTTATTTGGGGGGAAAAACAAAACAAATCAGGCTTTGTGGGTGTGATGAGGTTAAAGATACTGGAATAGGTCATCCTAGCTTATCCAGGTGGGCCCTAATTCCAATAGCAAGTGTGCTTCTAAGAGAAAGACTGGTTTGATACAAAGAAGAGAAGACACAAAGAGGAGGACGAGGCAGTGTGACCATGGAGGCTGAGGATGGAGGGATGTGGCCACGAGCCAGAGATCGCTGACAGCCAGAAGCTGGACGGGGCAAACGGCAGACTTCCCCTATGCAGCAGAAGGGAAGATAGCCCTGTGCATAACTTGATTTTGACTTTTTGACTTACACAACTGTATAACCTTCTGTTGTTTTAAGACACCAAGTCTGTGTTAATTTGTGACAGTAACCAAAGGAAATTAATATACCAGGTGAGTCAGTCACCAGCCAGGGCAGAAGTTTAATACACAATTACTTTGTCTGTGTGTTTATTTTTCTCTAAGGCTTTTGTATTCCCCAGACAAGGCTGGACACTAGGGAGAAACAACAAAATGAATTTTTCTCTTTTGAAGACTCCACTCAGCATCCCCCCACCCCATTCCCTTTAGGTGATAAATCTCAGGGCAAGATTTTCTTCCCGGTGAAAATATTTACATTCTTTAAATAAGTCAGCATAGAACTGTTTTCCATCCTGCAGAGCATTCACCTCCTTTTCAAGCTAAACATTCACGCCTATGATTCTCTGGCAAATACTGGTTTCCTCACTAGAGCACAAGTTCCCTGAGAGAAGAACTTTTGGGTATATTTCATCACCACTGTTTTTTCTACAGCCTGGCATGATGTCCAGCGTAGAGAAATGTATATATAAGTATCTTATGAGTGAATATTTGTATACAAGTATTTACAGATGTTCTGATTAAAATTTTAAAAAGCCCTTGTCATTAGGGTTCACAGCAGCAGCAACATGTTTTTCCAGAATAAAGAAATATTTTAAGGAACAGATTCTTCTACATACTGTATTTAAAATGTCGACTTCAGGGGTCTAATCACCCCAATCTCTGATTCAATGTTTGACTACAATTAGCTCATGGGCAGTTTTGTAGGTTGAATTGTGTGCCCATAAAAATTTACACCCACACAGAACAGATGAACGTGACTTTATTTGGGAATAAGATCTTCTTAGCTGTAGTCATATTAAAATGAGGTCACATTGAATTTGGGTGGGCCTGAAATCCAGTGATTGGTGTCCTTATAAAAGGGAGATAAACAATGAGGTCCCACCATATAGCACAAGGAACTATTAATACACTCAATATTCTATAATAAACCAGAACAGAAAAGACTATGAAAAAGATTATACATATATATGCGTGTGTGTTTTATCTTAATCATTTTACTGTACATCAGAAACTAACATAACATTATAAATCAAGTATATTTCAATAAAAAATGAAAAAGAGAGGGAGACGTGAACACATGGGAACCCAGAGGACTAAGAGGAGATACACATAGGAAAGACGGCCACAGAGGCAGACACTGGAGAGATGCATCTATGGGTCAAGAAGTGCCAAGGACTGCTAGCAATCACCAGAAGCTAGGGAAAAAACGAGGAAGGATTTTTCCTTGGAGCCTTTTGAAGAAACACAACCCTGCTGCTGCTGCTAAGTTGCTTCAGTCATGTTCGACTCTGTGTGACCCCACAGACGGCAGCCCACCAGGCTCCCCTGTCCCTGGGATTCTCCAGGCAAGAATACTGGAGTGGGTTGCCATTTCCTGCTCCAATGCATGGAAGAGAAAAATGAAAGTGAAGTTGCTCAGTCGTGTCCAACTCTTTGCAACCCCATGGACTGTAGCCTACCAGGCCCCTCTGTCCATGGGGTTTTCCAGACAAGAGTACTGGAGTGGGGTGCCATGTCCTTCTCCAACACAACCCTGCTGATACCTAAATTTCAGACGTTTACCTTCTTAAACTGTGAGAGAATAAATTTTGCTTGCTCTATGCCACCCTTAAAGTAGTCTGTGGTACTTGTTTTGTTTTTTTTTTTTTGGTACGGTTAGAAAACTAGTAGAGCCACTAACCAGTGGTATATTTTATAGTTTTGCCCGTCTTTTTTACAGAGTCACCTCACTGGGTATTGTCATACTATTAATAACTCCATTACTAGCAACTGCTTCCAGACATTGAATAACAAGATGCAAAGCCAGAATTATGAGAACTGGGGGACTCAGCTCTGGGAAGAGAATGTACACTAGTGTGATCTGAGAAAGTACTGAACAGACAGGCCCAGGTGCCAGAGGGTTTTCATTATTGCAGTTCCTGTCTTGTGTAACTAAAAGTTACACGACCTTGGTTAATATACTTAAGAGCTCTGTGCCTTAATTTCTTCATCTGTCAAATAATAATAATCATCCTTTCCTCACTGAGTTCCTGCCACATGCAAAATGCTTAGGACAGTACCTAGGACATGAAAATTGCTCAATAAATATTAGCCCTTACTATTGTTAATACTGGCTTTCAGTTCAGTTCAGTTCAGTTCAGTCGCTCAGCTGTGTTCTACTCTTTATGACCCCACGAATCACAGCACACCAGGCCTCCCTGTCCATCACCATCTCCCGGAGTTCACACAGACTCATGTCCATCGAGTCAGCGATGCCATCCAGCCATCTCATCCTCTGTTATCCCCTTCTCCTCCTGCCCCCAATCCCTCCCAGCATCAGAGTTTTTTCCAATGAGTCAACTCCACATGAAATGGCCAAAGTACTGGAGTTTAAGTTTCAGCATCATTCCTTCCAAAGAACACCCAGGGCTGATCTCCTTTAGAATAGACTGGTTGGATCTCCTTGCAGTCCAAGGGATTCTCAAGAGTCTTCAACAACACAGCTCAAAAGCATCAATTCTTTGGCACTTAGCTTTTTTCACAGTCCGACTCTCACATCCATACATGACCACTGGAAAAACCATAGCCTTGACTAGATGGACCTTTGTTGGCAAAGTAATGTCTCTGCTTTTGAATATTCTGTCTAGGTTGGTCATAACTTTCCTTCCAAGAAGTAAGCATCTTTTAATTTCATGGCTGCAATCACCATCTGCAGTGATT
>SJYX01022246.1:1073084-1089455 GCA_006410675.1 Oreotragus oreotragus
GAGAAGGGGACGACAGAGGATGAGATGGCTGGATGGCATCAGTGACTCGATGGACGTGAGTCTGAGTAAACTCCGGGAGTTGGTGATGGACAGGGAGGCCTGGCGTGCTGCGATTCACTGGGTCACAAAGAATCGGACACGACTGAGCGACTGAACTGAACTGAAAGATAAATCATCACTTAATTTAATTAAAAAGAAAAAAAAGCCCTATGCGGTAACTATGATATAACTAAAACTGATTATGTGTACAGAGGACCTTGGAGAAAAAAATGGCAACCCACTCCACTATTCTTGCCTGGAGAAGTCCACAGACAGAGGAGTCTGGCGGGCTACAGTCCATGGGGTCACAAAAAGTCGGAGACAACGGAGCAACTAACACTACACAACAGAGGACCTTATTTCTTATTTTCCTTGCAGATAAATCAGGAGTTTGACTCCTTGGAATACCTTGAAAAACAAAAAGCATTCCATTTTGGAAATGCAATGCCTGAACACCAATTATGCTCACCTGAACTTGTCCAAGTTACTATTTAGGAAGCCCTGCATCCAGCAAATGATTTCTGAGTGAAGCTCAAAGTCAGTAAAACATTATGTTCCTTACTGTGGAGACAGGGAAACCCATCTGTTTCTAAGGTTATTAATAGTTAAACATCTCGACATCTAGTAACATGTTCAAGTCTTCTCCCTATCTAATGTACAAAGTTAATTTATAATGGAAACACAGGACATGCTCTCTTCCTTCTAAATGGTAGAGGAGAGAGTGTATACATTTCTCTGAAATGGTTTCTGGTACAGCTACTCAGAGTGAGCAGAACACAAACCAGTTACTGTGAAGTTTGCAAAGAAAACAGCTATAGTTCCTGTTGATAGAGGAAAGGGTACAGGTGCACCTGACGGGTGCGACCTTATGAATCCATACTTCTAAAATCGAGACCAGCCACAGAGTAATCATCACAATATGGAACCCAGTGTAGACGGGGGAGCTCTGTTTACTGTTAGCCATTTACTTCCCTGGTGGCTCAGACTGTGAAAAATAGAGACCGGGGTTCCATCCCTCAGTTGGGAAGATCCCCTGGAGAAGGGAATGGCTACCCGCTCCAGTATTCTTGCTTGGGAAATTCCATGGAGAGAAGAGCCTGGTATGCTACGGTTCATTGGGTCACAAAGAGTTGGACAAGACATGACTTTCACGTTCCCTTTCTTTTTAGCCATTAACTACCTGGACTGCAGGTGGTCTGAGCATCTCAGGGAATGGCAGGGTGTTCCAAGTCTTAGGGTGTGAGGACATCTCATTTAGTTGCAGGACACTCAAGAGAGCTTGGGGCAGGGACAATTTGCCTACCAACACAAAAATATTTTAATAGTATAACAACTTCGTGGCTGTAAAGGATGAACTGCTAAATATTCACCCTGGACAAGACTATAATGAATTAGATTGGCACAATGACAGCAGGTCAGTCCTGGGGCAATCATATAATGGAAGATGGTTGCAGAGAGACGGACGAGGATACCACTGTGTTTCAGTGCTGGCACTGTTAGTTCTATAGAGGCACAGAGGCGACTGTTTGATCCCTCAAATTCTTTTAAGACATTTTGCTATCTAATTACATTAATTCAGGGACAAAATTTCCTTGTTAAAAAATTAAAGCATTCCTATTAAAACTAAATATATATCACCTGCCTTCCAAATTTTGGTCTACACCCCAGAGGTAACTGCTGCTACTGCTAAGTCACTTCAGTCGTGTCCCACTCTGTGCATCCCCATAGATGGCAGCCCACTAGGCTTCCCCGTCCCTGGGATTCTCCAGGCAAGAACACTGGAGTGGGTTGCCATTTCCTTCTCCAATGCATGAAAATGAAAAGTGAAAGTGAAGTCGCTCAGTTGTGTCCAACCCTCAGCGACCCCATGGACTGCAGCCCACCAGGCTCCTCCGTCCATAGGATTTTCCAGGCAAGAGTACTGGAGTGGGGTGCCATGGCCTTCTCCGTCAGAGGTAACTACTGTTGCTAATTTAGTAACATCATTTCAGATACCGCTCTACATGCATTCACATGCATTAGGTATTGTCAAGGGTGCTATCTATGTGTTTACAGTGTGATAAGCGGAACTGTAAAATGCTCCCCTAAAATTTCCTGTCTATTCCCCAGAACTATGAATATGATGAATTATCATACTCTGATTCTGTTATGTGGCCAAAGGAATTTTGAAAATATAATTGAGATTACTAATGAATTGACTTAGAGTTAATTAAAAGATGTTATTCAAGTGGGTTTAATCTAATCACACATACCCTTTAAAAGCATAGTTTTCTCTAGGTAGTAGCCAAAAGGAAGTCAGAGAGATACAAAGCATGAAATTAATTTGATGTACCATTTGTGGCTTTGAAAATGGAACAGTCACATGCTGAGGAATGTCGATGGCCACTAGAAGCTGAGAGTCACTTGCACTGAAGCCCGCAAGGAAATGGGACTTCATTCTATATCTGCAAGGAACTGAATCCTGCCAACCACTTGTATAAGCTCAGATGCCAGTTCTTCTCCAGAGACTCTAGGTAAGAGTCCAGTCTGGCTCCAACTTGATTTCAGTCTTGTGAGACTCTAAGAAGAGAACCCAGCTAAGACCAACACCTAAGTAAATGGGTTTTGTTTTAAGTCACTAAATTTGTGGCAACTGATTACATAGCAACAGAAAACTGATACTACATACCACTCTATGGTTTATTTTTTATTCAAGAATATGTTTTACAAATCTAAGCATATTAATTCATTCTTTTGAACTTCTTTACCATCTTTCACTGTATGTGTGGTACAAAATTGCCTAAAATGCCTACTTACCAATTCCTGCCATGACTGTTCAGATCTAGCACTTTTCTCTTCCCCTTCTCTTTGAATCCAGTCTGTCCTTATGATGTGTTTGATAAAATTTACTGGAGATAATGTTCTAGAAATTCTGAGTTCAGGCCTTGAGAGACCTTGAAGTTTTCACCCTTCTGGGATCCAAGTTGCATGTGTAAAAGTTCAAAGTAAACCACATAAGTGAGGGGCCATGAAACAGCTGAAAGAAGGAAGGGAGTGTGGGGAGGGGAGGGAGAGACAGACAAGGAGAGAAAGTAGGACCCCATGAGCCCCAGGTAACACTGAAAAGAATGTATGTAGAGCAGAAGAGCCAGTCAGCTAAGCCTAGACAGTCCAAAGAGTTGTGAGAAATACTCAGTCACTAATGAATATGGTAATTTGCTATGCAATAATAAATAACATTGCAATAGACTAATCATGAACATTACTTTCTACTCTTGTACTGATGAACACTGTTTTTCAAATTATTAAATTGAACTATATGGAAGTACCATTTCTAGAAGTCAAAATTGGTAAAATATCAACCATTTCATGAGGTCTAATAATAAAATAGTTTGTTATAATAATAGATAATATTTTAATAGATATATCATGAGTGGATACATCATAAATGGATAAATTATGAACATTAAAGTTTATTTATCCATTTTCCTACTGATGAACATTTCTGTCTTTATTAAATTGAACTATATGAAAATCCCACGTTGATAAGTCAAAATTGGTCAAATATCAGCAATTTCATGATGCCCAATCCTATATATAAAGCTGCTAGAACTCTTCTTTCATGCGCCTGTGTGTGTACATGGTGGGAGGTATCACTGAAGACTGAGTATCAGATACCAGGACTGTTTAGTTATAGGACAGGCACACTTTACTAAATTTAGCAGATGTTGCAAAATTACCTGCTACAGTGACTATCAATTTATGCTCTACTATCAATGTATAATGTTATCCTATATTCCTTGATTCATATATTTCTAGAATTCCGTCATAATTAAAATAGTTACCCAGGACTCAAGAGGCAGCCAACCTAATACGAACCAATTTAAAATTCAAAAAGTGTTGGCAAATCTGATGTAAAATTCCTGACACCCTACAAGGCATTCTGATTTGAATTTTAATATTATATTGTAGGTGACTATTGTAAGATCAATACACCTTCCTATTTGTGGAATAGTTAAATGAATATAAGTTGAGTTAATGTTCCATGAGTAGATGTCATGTAAGTGCTGGGAATGACACTGGAGTAGGCAAGCAGTGGGAGGATGCCCCAGCCTAGGAGGTGACACAGTTTCAACAGATGAGAATACAGAAAGATGCCCTAGGGAGGTATCACTGAAGACTGAGTATCAGATACCAGGACTGTTTAGTTATAGGACAGGCACACTTTACTAAATTTAGCAGATGTTGCAAAATTACCTGCTACAGTGACTATCAATTTATGCTCTACTGTCAATGTATAATGTTATCCTATATTCCTTGATTCATATATTTCTAGAATTCCGTCATAATTAAAATAGTTACCCAGGACTCAAGAGGCAGCCAACCTAATACAAACCAATTTAAAATTCAAAAAGTGTTGGCAAATCTGATGTAAAATTCCTGACACCCTACAAGGCATTCTGATTTGAATTTTAATATTATATTGTAGGTGACTATTGTAAGATCAATACACCTTCCTATTTGTGGAATAGTTAAATGAATATAAGTTGAGTTAATGTTCCATGAGTAGATGTCATGTAAGTGCTGGGAATGACACTGGAGTAGGCAAGCAGTGGGAGGATGCCCCAGCCTAGGAGGTGACACAGTTTCAACAGATGAGAATACAGAAAGATGCCCTGCTCCACGGGTAGCAAATGGGGTTATCCATCTGAGTGCCAATATCAGAGTTAATATTGATACTGCTATCTCAGTTGATAGCTGGGGGGCTCACGTTAACCGATATTTAGAACATGTTTATTAAGAAGTAAATTACTAAATGTGTGTTAAGGCAGAGACATAGACTCTTCCTAAACAGTATTTCTGTGTGGCAGATTATACTTGTCCCCCTGATATAATCTCTTCTCTTCTGTAGCACGGACTTCCTTGATAGCTCAGTTGGTAAAGAATCTTGGAGAAGGGATAGGCTACGCACTCCAGCATTCTTGGGCTTCCCTTGTGCCCCAGCTGGTAAAGAATCCACCTGCAATGCAGGAGACCCCGGGCTGATTCCTGGATTGGGAAGATCCCCTGGAGAAGGGAAAGGCTACCCACACCAGTATTCTGGCCTGGAGAATTCCATGGACTGTGTAGTCAGTCCATGGGGCTGCAAAGAGTCAGACACGGCAGAGCCGCTTTCACTTTCACTTCTGTAGCATCAAATAAAAACGGTCATTTTCCAGCTGCCTCTACAAGTATTAAGTTAGTAGCCACTGCGGCTGCTGACCTTCAGCACACCCTGAAAGCAGTTCCAGATGGAAATCAGGGATGAGGCGCTCGGTGCCGTGGGAAAAACTGGCAGAACCAGCCTTCAGAGAGTTACAAGATTTCGGGAGACTTTATGAGCCCAAACTCATCCATCCTCTTATATCTAGAAAAGCACTAAAATCATAACTGGAGATATCTACTCCTCTTGACCAACAGCAACCTTCCCGTGACCAGCACCACGCTTCTGCCAAAATATGTACTTGATTGCACATTCTCTCCTTCACTAAAATCATATGTAATACTGACCTTCCCTCCTTGAAGCAGCTCCTCAGAGCTATCTGAGATGTTTTTTTCCCTCCTTTTACCCCCAAATAAAAGTTAACTCACAACTCACACATTGTGCACATTTTCTAGTCAATAGAAAATGTGATGCAAATATACCTGGCTACCGGATCACACTTCCTCTCTTACTTGATTATCAAATCCTTTACTGGGAACAGGATTTGATAAAAGGGAAGGAAAATGGGAATTCATTTGGTGAGTAGTGACAATGGTGTGGGAACTCTCTTTTAAGACAGAGAGGACCAAAACTACAAAGAACGCGATAATAATCAATTCCTCCTTCACAGTTTTACTACACACGTCTGACCGCACAGAGGCACAGCAGAGCCATAAAGCCACCTTTTGCCCTAGGTGACTGGCAATGTGCTATGACATGAAGATTAAAAGAACACATGTTGTGAAGCACATGGTAACTGGCGTTAACTCCTTAGAGGACCTATCAGAGCTAGAGTTGTTGGAGATCCCTGTTTCCTAACACGTGTATCTTCTACATCTGGGTGAACCCTGCTACCCAGGAAAACAGCTGACGCTTTCTTGTCCCAGGGAACAAGCTCCATGCTGGCAGGTCACATGAAAAGTACCCTCTTAAAAAGCTGCATGTGTTTAGAAAACGCAACAATTTGCTTTCCCCAAAGCCCATACACAGAAGAAAATCCAAGAAAAGCAGTGAAGTAAATTACAACTATTCAAAAAATGGAATGAGAAACACTTTCTGAAATACCAGCATAAACACCTCAAGTAAAAAAATTCCCAACATAATGTGTTTTTAATCAAATACATCCATCTAAAGTTTTTTGCAACATCCACAGACTTGAATCCTGTTGTATAATGTGACCAAAATGCATTAAAATAATTGCATTAGGGTTTTTGGCATCAGTTTATAATAAGTGGACAGTAATTCTTACTAAATTACAGCTGAATCTCTACAGAATTAGATATTACATCCATATTAGAATCAAATGCCTCTATCATGATTAATGATACTGCAGTGAATACCAAGAGAATTAAAATGATTAGCTATTTATTCTGAAGTGTTGACATTTTCCTATAATTTTAGAGTTATGTTTCATGAAAACTTTCCAATTAAACTTATTGCTAATAGTTACTGCATTAAATGCGGAGACAAATATTCCTCAAAAGGTCAACCTTATTAATGATAAATATTAAAATTTGAAAAAAATTAGCTGAACTATCCACTTTAAATAATTAATACCAGATGATGTGTTTAACACATTAGACATATTTGAACAATATAGCTGTGTAATTAAAGATACTTGGCAACAATTAAAATCTTGATATTAACTCTTTCAAAATAATCCATGCGATGCAGGCTCTATGTGTGTATTGAGCTACAGAAAGGAAATGCATTGCCTATTTTGGAGGAGTACATGTTATTTTACTGTTAGACTTTTTTGTAACATATTAAGAAATTATGAAGAGTAAAAGCATAAATCGGTATTTAATTATTTACAGAAGATGCTTAGGTTATAAAACACTTTCAAGCACTTCTCAGGAGAAAAATTGGTAGCAATTGATCAGACCCAGACTTGTCAATGTCTTAGTAAAGTAATCATGTACTTGAAAATGGACATTAAACAAACACTTATGGAAAATGATTTATTTTTTCCTACTGTTTAGTATGATTGGATGCTAGTTCCAAAGATAAGTATAATATTGTACAAGATTCTGTGGTTCTTAGAACAAGCTTTTCTCAGCCCCAAGAGTAATTTTGTAAATGACTGAAAAATGCAAATGCTATTAAGAGAGTAAGCATATGTGGAAAGAATAGCTTTGAACTGGGATGGAAACTTCCATGGGTTCAAATTTTGAATTTATTTCTAATTTACCCATCTCTTTGGAATTTGTCTCATGTATACAGACGCGATATTTTTCTGATTTGGTCTCCAGTTCAAAACAATATAAAAAAGGTAAATGAAATAACATATTGAGCTCTTCAGAATAAAGATAATTTTATTTCCTTCAGTGTTTGTCACTATAGTTAGAAATCCTGCCTCCATCTTCAGTTAGACAATGGAGAGAAATTTGAGCAGGTAATAATGGGGGTCACTGTCACTAACTAGCTAGTGGTCTCTGCTAAATTGCCCCAATCAATTGTAACCTCTAAGAAACACATACTGTGTCTCAAATATCTTTACTTTTATATTCCCAGCAACGCCTATTAAAAGCTTAGGGAGACAATAAGGGTATTCTCATAAAACCCTTTTCACTTGTTGGGGCTCAAAGTTTGTGCCAGTCTTCATCTTACACTCACCTAATGTATGATCTCACTTTTTCTTTACTGTAACCCCCACCCCTCTTTCCTTATGTAACTCCCTAGAGCGTGTGTGTGTGGCAGGGGTGGGGGCCAACTAGGATCTGCAAGCCAATTCTGTGCTGCTCTCTGCTTTCACAAATAAAGTTGGACTAAAATCCAGCTTTTCTTGCAAATATAACTGGTGCCTATGTTTGCACTACAAAAGCAAAGTAGCTGTGACAATGACTGCCTAGCACAAAAAGCCCTAAGCATTTATGATCTGGCCCCTAACAGGACGAGCTTATGTTAGAAAACGGATCCTCAGTGCTTGCGTACTGAAGAACTCTTCTGATCCTCATGAAAGCAGCTGGAAATGTCCAAGAGGGAAGTCAGCAGGTGGGTGGGGAATTATTCATGATGAACCATGGGCATACATCAATAACTTTCTTCCAACAATCCACTTGAAGTAAGCATTTCAAGCAAAGTAGCCGTAATCCCACTCCCAGCCATAACCTCCAAAAGTGGGAGGCACTCAAGTGACACATGGTCACCTAGGTGATCTTCTAGGTGGGATGGATCCTCATTTTAATGTCAGATACTGATTATTAATCATCTGCTAATTAGATATTACCCATTCAGTTTTCCCTAAGCTGTCTTGTTACTCTGCATCAGAAACTTTACATACATTATTTCAGTTTAGTTCAGTTCAGTCTCTCAGTCATGTCTGACTCTTAAGACAAGAAGCACGCCAGGCTTCCCTGTCCATCACCAATTCCCAGAGCTTGCTCAAACTCATGTCCATCGAGTCAGTGATGCCATCCAACCATCTCATCCTCTGTTGTCCCCTTCTCCTCCTGTCTTCAGTCTTCCCCAGCAACAGGGTCCTTTCTAGTGAGTCAGTTCTTCATATCAGGTGGCCAAAGTATTGGAGCTTCACCTTCAGAGTCAGTCCTTCCAAAGAATATTCAGGACGGATTTTCCTTAGGATTGACTGGTTTGATCTCCTTACAGTCCAAAGGACTCTCAAGAGACTTTCTTCTTCAACACCACTAATCAAAAGCATCAATTCTTCAGTGTTCAGCCTTCTTTATAGCCCAATTCTCACATCCAAACATGACTACTGGAAAAACCATAGCTTTGACTAGACAGACCTCTGCTTGATGTCAAGGTTGATCATTGCTTTTCTTCCAAAGAGTGTTTTTTAATTTCATGGCTGCAGTCACCATCTGCAGTGATTTTGGAGCCCAGGAAAAAAAAAGTCTGCCACTGTTCCATTATTTCCCCATCTATTTACCATGAAGTGATGGGACTGGATTCTATGATCTTAGTTTTTTGAATGTTGAGTTTTAAGCCAGGTTTTTTTCACTCTCCTTTTTCACTTTCATGAAGAGGCTCCTCAGTTCCTCTTCATACATTATTTAGTCTCCCAAATAAATATACATAGCTGAATATATTTATTTGTAATATTTATAATATACACAATCCTATGTATATGTAAAATATATATCCATTTTACAAATAACAACCTGAAGTTTACAGAGTTAAAAGCATGTCTCCAAGGATTCATAATTGGAAAAATGCATAACTGGAATTGAACACAGGCAGTGGGACTCCCTGGTCCAGGCGTGACAGTGTGCTGACTCTGACGTAACTTAAATTTCTGCTCCCAAAATATTCCTGAACTGCAGGCACTCAATTTAAAAAGACTAGAAATTGGATTGTAGCAACAGTATAAGACATTCTTATTGCTTACAGAAAACTTGCAAAACCCTGCAAAAAGCATCTCACTTATTTTAAACCCCTTATAAATGATATTCTCAAATGTTATTTCTCTTCAGATCAAATTAGCAGTAATATTTTATATTTAAGCAGTTCAAATGAACTCTCTTCTGTGGGGGCTTGGAAAAATAAAGTTCCATCATCTTAAAATGCTTCTTTACAATGATTTTCCCAGTACAGATATGAGATTAAAGTTATCATTTGAAAATATTTTGTTGATGCTCATATTCTTAACAATGTTTTGTGTTATATGGATATTATAAGCTAATGGAAGAGATGAGAGAAAACATAAGGAAAATTATATTTTTCCTTTCAAAAAATACTACTAAAAGCAACGTCTGAGGCATGTGGAAAGGCAAGCCCCTGATATCAAAGGATGTTTCTGGATATAATTGGAAGACTTCTCCACTGAGGCTTCAAGTCTCACATGAGGCATATGTTGGGCTAAGCAGGAAACCTGTTAAGAAGTCAAGACTCCCCCAGGGATGGTAGGTTGCAGAACACAATGAAAGATGCGATGTGCTGAAGCGGAATCTATTTCTCACATGGCTTTTGAATCAGTCACTAACATCGTCAATAGCATGTCAGCCAGCCTCCTCAAAGCACATCCAGATTGTAATAACTGGGGAGAAAAAGGAGTTTTTGAGGGGAAAAAAAATTTTAGAAAAAGAAAAAGTGATCTTAAAGATTTTGTAAAATCTTAGCAAAAACGCAAAGACTATAGTAAGGAGCATGAGATCATTGCATGAAATATTCTAAACTGACTTTTTTCTTTTTTTTTTTTTAATATGTGGGTTCCTTAACTGTGGGAAATGACATGTCAAAGAATAAAGGAAGGAAAAGAGTGCTGCTTTGCTAATTAATGTTCCACCTGCGCTTGGTACACGGTTATTCATGTAAGAAACGTCATTCAGCTCTTCCTTTGGGGTCTATATTTCAACATTCAAGTTCAAACTGCATTTGCCACCACCATTTATTCATATCTTCCATTGCCTCCACAGACACATCTTTGGCTCTGGCATTGCTAGCTGTTATCATATTTAATTGATAGTTCAGACAAGCATATAAACACACACCCATGGATGTATACAAACACATTGGTCCCATAAGTCGTTTACACTAATAATTGTAAGAGTATAGAGTGGTACACATTTGAGACTGAGTTCCTGAAGATCCAGTTTCAAGTTCCAACGTGACACTTAATCTGCAACTTTGGGAACTCCCGGGAGGTCCAGTGGTTAGGGCTCCGTGCGTTCACTGCAGGGGGACGGGTTTGATCCCTGGTCAGGGAACTAAGATCCCGCAAGCAACACAGCACAGTCCAAAAAAAAAAACAGTGACTTTGGAAATGTCACCTTTCCTCTTTGAATTTCAGTCTCCTCTTTTGAAAAACAGTGGGTCTGTATCTGAGGATGTTCTTTTCAGCTCTGATATTTTATCGTCCATGAGTCATGTCTGCTACTTCACCCTATTTCGATGGTACTAAAAGCTCATTTCTTTCATTTTCCCCAGTAAAAAAACAGTGACTTTGGAAATGTCACCTTTCCTCTTTGAATTTCAGTCTCCTCTTTTGAAAAACAGTGGGTCTGTATCTGAGGATGTTCTTTTCAGCTCTGATATTTTATCGTCCATGAGTCATGTCTGCTACTTCACCCTATTTCGATGGTACTAAAAGCTCATTTCTTTCATTTTCCCCAGTGAGAATGATTGATAGCTTTCCCCTTAGCAATCTCATTACATATTTTTACATATTTGTTGGTTATTATGTTTTCCTTCCATCACTTTTCCACATGAATGAATGGCATAAGTTATCTTCATCTTTGAAAGTTCTACCCTCATTTTTCACTATTTTCTTTTATGGCTACTTTTTGAATACTATTTCCTAAAAATCATGTAGGGTGGCAGTTAGGAGTCAAGGCTCAGATTTAGATTGCCTGGGTTTGAAGTCGCTAGACCAAGGTGAAAGACTTTACAGGCCACTAATATGGCTAAGTATTCTTATTTATAAAATGAGCACTATAATAGTACCAAACTCATCACTCATTGTAAGACTTAATGGAGAGAAAGCACATTCAGATGCACCAGATGACAGGTATATAATCAATACTGTTAAAATTACTGTTGGGGGGTTATCTGTTATTAACGTTTCTGATGCCTCCTCATTTCCACAATGAGCCTGAACACTAATTCAATAGAATTATTCAAATGAAAACTAAAGAAGGCTAGATAAAGAGAAACAATTCCAACCATTTAGAGAATCAAGGAACTTTCTGTTTAATAATAAATGAGTTTAATAATTAATTAAACTAAATGACCATGTATGTTTCAGAATCATCAGTGTGCAAAACCACACACAGAACTGACATCGGTGTCAGGGATCTGTTGGAGGCAGTGGTGAGATGGCCATGCTTTCCATGGAGATCTCATTTCTGCTTTTGGTCTTCCTTGATTCCCTTCAGGATGTGGGGCCCTGATGTCTTATATCACTGTTCTAATCTACCCTTTCCTATAGCTTCTTATACGTCCATCTCGTTATACAACAACAAACTTACCACTTTTCATACACACCTGTCCTTCCTAAATATTCAGAAATCATTTCACTTACTCCATTTCCTTTAGGACTCTTAAGTGTATTTAATCAAACCTCAATGCCTTCAATACATTCAGTTACTAAAGTGTGTCTTAACCTGCTCCAGCTGAGAACTCACTGACTTCCTCATGAATATTACTGTACTAGCATCCTTTAACTATTAACCTCTGTAGTGATGGCTGAACAGAAGAGCTGGTAATAACTTCATGGTTTTCCTGCAATGCGCCTGCCCTTCTCTCTTTCTAATAAGTGGCAGGTATCCTCCTCTGGGAGAATTCTCTTCTGTCTTGTGGACACATGCAGCTATACTCTGTTCACCTAATTTTCTAGGAAAATCACATTGTGTCTTCTTATATTTTTTTGCTCTATATTTCAGTCATTCATACTTTTAAAGCTATCTTTAGATTCTTCCTACCAACCATACCTAAAATATTTCTCTCTTCATTACAAATTGTACACAAACATATATATCTTCAATGGACATATACTTTATTTTTAACCTTCAACTAGTTAACACAGATGCTTAGTATCATTCCATCCTGGATTGGCTAAGGTACATTCCTTTTTCTATTTACTTGATGGTGATTTAGAAGGACAATAAATACATGGACCTAACAACTGTTTTTGCCACTGGTTTTAAGTTGAAGAATTCTAAATGTTTTCATCTTTAAGAGGATAAAATACTAATTTTCATCTCAATCTATCCATCTGATTTTATCACATTACCTGAGAGTATTCCCTCCATCTAGTTCTTTGAGCTCTGTGTCTCTTTATCCCCTGCGTCTCAAAATCAAGTTCTGTCTGCTTTGCTCATTTTATTGGATTGGCCAAAAAGGTCATTCAGGTTTTTCTGTAAGATCTTATGGGGAAACCCAAACAAACTTTTTGGCCCACCCAATACTTGCATTAATAGGTTCTTCATTCAGACAACTCAGGCACAGTGTCAATTCACTGGGCATCCCACCATGCTGACCAGTGGGATACCAAACTCTCAGAAGACATGCTGATTTCCATGGTTAAATCCAGTGAGTCCCAAATGGTATTCAAACACATGCCTTGATTATCACAGAGGTAAACAGGCAGAGGGTCTGAAGGAAGGAGCTATATAACAATTATTTTTTTTTAAATGTTTTGGTTGTTACTATATTTAAACTTCCTGCTTATGTTCTTAGCTTTAACGTTTTTTCCCCCCTTTCTTAACATGTTGATATTCAGCTTTCACAGTCATAGAAATAAAACATAAATCCTGTTCACTCAAGCCAAAATCCTACCATATGGACTCTTCTCACCTATCCACCCACCTCATACTTTATTCCTTTCCTCCCTTGGCAGCTGTCTTCCCTGTGAAGAAAGTTAAAAACACAGGAAGCTGATTGTATCAGAGAAGACAGCATGTGCTATCCTATGGATAACTTTTAGGGGCTACCAAAAAGAGGGGATCACTCAGCCTGAGTGGGAGGAGAGTTTGCGGGAGACTGGATGAGTGGATATGTATGGCTGAGTCCCATTGCTGTCCATCTGAAACCACAACAATGTTAATCAGCTATACGCCAATATAAAATAAAAAAGGTTAAAAAAAAAGAAAAAAGGGGCCACATCAGCACATCTTTTAGGCATCAGGACCAGCAAAGTCTACTCAGTGGGCAATTATTTGAGGCACACTTACTAGGCACCTGCCTAGGTGCTATTTTTTACTCCCAGAGGGGAGACAAATGCTTTCTTCTCATTCACACTGATGCTGAATAAAGGTCACCTGTTTCAGAAAACATGTGAAGAATAGTATTTGAGTTCACTTATTTCTACATAATGACATTCTTTTTGCTTTCTCTCCTTAAATGCTGTTGGGAAGTGGTGAGGCAGAACTTGTGTGACCTCAGATATAGCAGTTTTTTAAAATATGGTTCGCCTAGACTATTGAAAGAGGGAACAGAATTGTTGAAAACAGCTGCTCTGGAAGTCTGAAAATTTTATTGACTCATAAAATGCTAGAGTGAGAAAGAACCCAAGAATTTATGTTAGAAATGAGCAAACTGGGGCCCCAGAAAATTAAGGGAATTGCTCAAGGTCATTCAGCATCTTATTTGTGAGGTTGGAACCAAAGTGAACACCAGTCTGGTGGGTTTTCCAGTACATGACATTGTCTCACTGTTTTCTTTTCAAATGTCAATCTTTTTGTTAACCTGGCCTTAGATGGGAGCAATTTTTAGCCTGTTTCACTGTTGCCTGAATCCAAAATAATATAGTGTGAAAAGGTCATTTTAAAATCACCAAAGCTTCTAAAATTTTGGTTCAGAAGGGGTCATCTGAAAGTTCTTGCTGCCTCCAGGTAAACCTACAGCAAACCCTCTATTCTCTCCTCTACAGAGTCCCGTGGGGCAGGAAGGACCACGACAAGCTCCCTGTCATCACCTTACTTTCCAACCAGAAAGGGTGCTGATGGCTCCGGCATGTTCTATGGGTCATGACTGTGGCTGTAAGTTCAATTGTGGATTCTGCACTCATATATTTTGCTTTGCATAGAAGCTATATTTCTGCAAAGCTGTAGGACACAGCACAAATTCTATTTCGTATATTTGAATTCTAGCTCAAAAGCAGCAGAGGAACTTGCTTTTAAAGACATTTTGCATTAAAACTACACAAAATGTAAATAACATGTGTTAATTTAATGTTAGTCAAGCCATATGTTCATTTGCTGAATTTTCATATTTAAAGCTTTGTATAAGAGTAGTCCGTCTGCATGGAATGGAGAAAATGCCCTTGATACCTCACTGCCACTATCAGTCATGGAAGCATCTCCAGTCAGACATTTATTGGGTGGACATTACAAGGCAGGACTTGGCTATGTTCCATGGATACAGATATAAACAGAGCCCTCAACACTGGAAAGGTCAAATCTGGTAGGAGAAAAAGACCCTTTAAAAATATGTTAGGGCATCATCTAAATGGTTTTGTTGAGAATAATTACACTGTCTCCTTACTTTTGTCCATCTAGAAGGCATATCCTTTAAGAGAGAAAGTAACTTTTAAAATTATCTAGTCCATCTCCCTGGTCTTCGGCAAGAATAAGATTTAACCACATCCACCATTAAAAAAAAAAAATGAACCTCTTTCGAATAGTCTCTCTAACATTTAGCCATCTTTATTTTTAGGATGTAGTTACATTATCTCTAGGCTATATTCTTCATGTTGTAATTCAAGTTCTCTTTCCTTCTTTATGAACTCTTCAGAGAAGACGATGAACATATTAACCATCCCATTAATGTAACCAGAAGACCATCTTAGTTTCCTGTTTTCTGGAATCCATAGGTTTGATTTATGTCAGTAGGTAGTATGCATCATTCTCCTCTGTGCCTGCCTTAATCAGGAAGCCTGAAAACTGTGCAAAGCTGACAAGCAGAAATATTTGCCAAGACAAGTGGCGTCCTTGTGAGGGCATGACCAGACCCCGCCCCTCCCCCCATGGAATGAGCGAGAAAGAGGTGCTTGAAGATACTGTCTGTGTTTACATGCCAGCACACCAGGAGAGCACCCTTCTTTTTAATAACAGTCTTTCAGGGAGCCTTTTGAGAGACTAAGAGCAATGCTCTTAGACCTCTTTAAATCTTTTTCTTGACCTAGGATCACATACATTCACTAGCATGCTGGAGGTCTTCAATCAACTCAAATGAATGAAGGAGGAAAAACAGAGGGTTTCCACTCTCACTATAATGACCTCCATTAACTCTTCCTAGTGGAGGTGATGGAATTCCAGTCGAAATGTTTCAAATCCTGAAAGATGATGCTGTGAAAGTGCTGCACTCAATATGCCAGCAAACTGGAAAACTCAGCAGTGGCTACAAGACTGGAAAAGGTCAGTTTTCATTCCAATTCCAAAGAAAGGCAATGCCAAAGAATGCTCAAACTACCGCACAATAGCACTCATCTCACATGCTAGTAAAGTCATGCTCAAAATTCTCCAAGCCAGGCTTCAGCAATACATGAACCATGAACTTCCAGATGTTCAAGCTGGTTTTAGAAAAGGGAGAGGAACCAGAGATCAAATTGCCAACATCCGCTGGATCATGGAAAAAGCAAGATAGTTCCAGAAAAACATCTATTTCTGCTTTATTGACTATGCCAAAGCCTTTGACTGTGTGGATCACAA
>SJYX01022248.1:0-16151 GCA_006410675.1 Oreotragus oreotragus
ACCGCGGAATCTGTTAACACTGGACTGCATTTGAAGAATCCGTGTCTCCAGAGAGCACTACTTACTGTGAAATACTGTATCAACATGGCTTGGCACGTGGAATTTTTTTTAATGACCTTCTAACTTCCTTGCACCTTTATTATTTGCTACTTCCTTGTACCAGAGTATTCCACTTCTTCCTTGTGGAATTTTTCCCTCCAGGGTTTCTAAAAATATTTTATGTAGGTGCCATCAAAAAGACCCTAAAAGTATTAAAGTGCTGGGAGGCAAGCAAGGAAGATGGCAAAAAATACCACAGGGGTTGAAAGTAAAGGACCAAATCAGTGAACAAACATTTGTCTTCTTCATAGGATTGTGGCTTACCTCTCACTTATCCTGGGGTTTTAACTCTGGTTAAGAGTTTCTCCACTCTTCTCAAAATTTCACAGACATTTCACTAAACAAGTATGTTTTGTGAATCAAACTGGTAGCTTCTAAATTCTTATGAAATGAGTTTGACCACTTCCAAAAGTTCCTCATCAGAGATGGAACTAAGCTTTTTAAAATGGGTTATAGAAAGAAATGGCCAGAAAATTCACAGTTGAGGTACCAATAAAGAAACCCTCTGGTATCTACTTACAGATCTAAAACAGCTAAAATAAAGACATTACAGCTGTATGGGTACTACTCCAAGGAAAAACACGACCTGGTTAATGTTTGGCTCATTCTGTTGTGAAGGGAGACAGGATCACCAATACCCACTGGAACGACCAGGTAAGAACAGACTTATCACATATCAGATATGGTTTCTCTTACGTTACAACTTTGTGCCGTGACTCCCTTCTAGTAAGACAAATTTTTAAGAGTCTTTAGGCAACCTTTGACCTGATGGCTTTCCTCCTAAGCTTTTTATATCCCCAAAGTGATTTTCCTTCAGATTCGTTTAGGGTAAAATAGAAATGCCCTGAAATTATGTTGCAGCAGACTGGGTGATTGCTCTCAGGCAGTCCAAAATGACCCCAGTACAGCCTTTCAGTATTCAAGCCATATCTACAGTAATTATTTGCCAGCATATCTAAAAGAAGGCAGGCATTTCCTGTTGCACACAAATGGGACACTCTTATCTAAATTACTGTTTAAACAGGTATTTAAGAAAAGACTATCACAGGCAGGAATTTACTGATGACGGAACACATTAGTTTAGGGCTGGACACATTAGTTGAGGACTCACCATTGTCAGGAAAGGAAGCGTATCAGCATCAGGAAGGTATAGGGAATATTTTATAACTCCTGTATGGGTCAAGTTGGCGGTTGTAAACTATGCCATTTGCACTCAGGAAAAGCAGGAATGGTACATGCCCGGATGTGGAGGTCTGGACTCAGCAATATGTCTTCCCTGCCCAGAGAAACCTTGAGCGCTGGAGAGTCGTAGCTTTTGAGGGATCTCTGACTCCCCTTCCACAAAATAAGCACATTGGACAAGTTCAGCCCCAGGTCCACTCCATTCAAGCAGTCCCAGTTCTACATAATGAAAACCAAAGAATGGTCCAAGTTTGGTGTACCAGAAGCTTATAAAATAAATTTCCTGGTCTCTCCACTTCGGTCTCTCCCAACATGTAACCTAGGAGAGCCTATACTCTGGCTGCTCAACTTTGTTCTAACCAGTGAAACTGGAATTTATTCCCAGTAGAGGCTTATAAAACTGGGCTGTTATTCTCACATTAAGTAGACTGCCCTCTGGTGAGGACTGTGGTTTATGTGTGGGCAGAATGTGTGGTTTACTACCTCTAATTTGTTTATGTTGTTGATGGTGGTTTCAGAAGAAAGCTACAGCCCTTCACATGCTAAAGAGTGACCTGATTTACTTCCTTTAAAAAAAGAAAAAAAAAGTGTTGGAGTGGGGGAGGGGAGCATGAGAGTGCATTAATGTGCCATTGCTAACAGAGGAGCAACTGGGATCTCTGACCACAGCTCTGCTTCATTCAGCTCTGCATGTGAAATGAGAGCCCCAACTTGTTTATTATAATTACCTAAGTGTGGCTTGGTGGCTTTTGGCAGAGATCCTTCTTGCCTCCAAAGGAGAGACCAAAACTCAGGAGCTACAAGTTAAAGGAAGAAGGTGGGGAACGTATTTTGAAGCAAGGAGACCAAATTCTAATATAAACTGGCTGAAAATATTCAAAACAACCCCTGCAAAGATGAAGATCAAAAAGTAAGTGAGATTGCCCGCCACTTTCTACCATATAATAAACAAAGATAGGTGTACCGGAGAATTGAATAAACAGTGGAAATGCAAGTTCAAATTCATTCTCACAGCTAACTTGATGCAGAACCTTCCCTGTTGCTACAAAACGGAAGAGCTTTCTTATATCCAGGAATCCTACATAAAGAAAAGAAAATAATTATGCTTGTCTGGCAGAAGAGGGAGTTGTAGCAGTGGCTTGCCGATAGAAAGGAACGTGAACAAGCAACAGAAGCCTAACCTCACCACACTCTGAGTTTGACAAAGAGCAGAGAGTACCCCAAAAATTAAATTTAGTTGGTTTCAGCATTAGGCTTTATGTGAAAATGAACAATGATCCTTGTTCTCACAAGGCTTGGTAACAAAGACAAGAATGACTTCTGATCTTAAAGTGATTCTGTGGGGAAAGTTCCTTGATTCAGCTGATTTCAGCACGGACTCTGGTCCCACTGCAAATACAGCATCTTCGGCGTAAAATAAGTTTAGATGGTTCCAAGAAGTGCAATTTTCTGCCCCCATGTCAAACTCTAAAGGCCCCCATATTGAGTTTCCCAACACTACATCATATTAAACGTAAAATCATTCAAAACCGTGGGGATGGATGGAATGTCATTGAAAAACGTGAAGGGTTTTTTTTTTAATTTGAGAAAACATTATACACGTTAATAAAAAAATTTTTTCGGGAAAATATGAACAGAGGTGTCATGCATAAGTGTATACATACACTAAATAGCACTTATGATTTGAGAGGGGGTAATTTCAACATTGTTAAGTGGTAACACAAGCTAGGTATTTAAGGGAATGATATGATATGACAACTTCATAGACTCCCAAGCTATGTATGATCTCTGGAAATTGTCATTATCAACGTGTACAATAACTAGTAGCATTAGGTGGTCTGTACAGTATCCTTCATGTCTAATTGAGTCACACAGTCCAAGACACTTGACGGGCACCAGGCACTGCCTCCTAATGAGAACTGACTTTTAAAGAAAGGCATTCAGGACCTCTTCTATATAAATTATCATTTGCAGCAAGAGAGGATTATAAATGTTTGTTGGCAAAAACTAAATTTATTTACAAACTGGGTCTAATTTATTTATGGCTCCAGTACAATCGGCTTTTGTTGAAATATTTATGTTATCTGTACTTCTGCCTCACTAAACTCTACCACAATCATAAACACTGTTGAAAAATTATTTGCAGTTAGCAGGATTTAAACTACCCATTATATCACCAGCTAGTGCCAGTAAACTTTTGCACTGGTTGATAAAGTTTCCTCTGTGGAATAAATATACATTTGACTTTCAAAATCTTTGGTGGGTTCCAAACTATGACAGTGAAAGATTAAACAGATGTCCCAGACTTTACTAGTTGTGTGTGACTGCTTCAACTGCACATTCCAACTGAAATTTTGTGATAGACTACAAAAGTACCCAGATTAAAACTCTTTTCTAGCATAAGGAAAGGAGTTAGATAATTGAAGTGTAGGGGTGATATTCTTTGCCCAAGATGCTGCTTCTCAGACTTTAGTCATTTACCCATTCCAAAACAAAGATTTCACACCATGCTGTACCTAGGACTGTGCAAGTTGCTATGGCTATGTATAGACTTGAATAAGATCAAATTTCTGCCCTCAAGAAACCTAGAGTTAAGTAATAAAGACAAAGATGGTAACAGGTATATGACAATGTGGTAAAATAAGATCTAAAAGGGGGTTATGATGAGTGATCACTGTAAGAGTTGAATATAAGTAACTACTTCTGGGCCAATCTACAGAAGTCGATGAACTGGGTGAAGGGAGTCTAAAGGTACAAATTTCTGGTTATAAAATAAATAAATCACAGTGATGTAATGTACAGCATGGTGACTAGTTAATAATGTGTGTGTGTTAGCTGCTCAGTCATGTCCAGTTAACTCTTTGCAACCCCATGGACTATAGCCTGCCAGGCTCCTCTGTCCATGGAATTCTCCAGGCAAAAATACTGGAATGGGTTACCATTCCCTTCTCCAGGGGATCTTCCTGACCCAGGGATCAAACCTGGGTCTCCTGCATTTCAGGCAGATTCTTTACCATCTGAGCCATCAGGGAAGCCCTATTACTATAGTTACTAATACTGTATCTCATTCTTGAAAGTTGCTAAGAGTAAATCTTAAAAGCCCTTATTACAAAAAAAANGATCTTCCTGACCCAGGGATCAAACCTGGGTCTCCTGCATTTCAGGCAGATTCTTTACCATCTGAGCCATCAGGGAAGCCCTATTACTATAGTTACTAATACTGTATCTCATTCTTGAAAGTTGCTAAGAGTAAATCTTAAAAGCCCTTATTACAAAAAAAAAATTATAATTATGTATGGTGACAATGTTAACTAGACTTATTGTGATGATTATTTTGCAATACATGTAAATATCCAATAAGTACACCTGAAACTAATATCATAGTGCTAGTCGCTCAGTCGTGTCCGACTCTTTGCGACCCATGGACTGCGGCCTGCCAGGCTCCTTTGTCCATGGGATTCTCCAGGCAAGCGACTGGAGTGGACTGCCATTCCCTTCTCCAGCTAATAAAATGTTATATGACAATTAAACCTCAATTAAAAAATATAACAAACAAGAATAAACCTCTTATTTCCATTCTCAGTGGAAACGCAATTGTCGTTTACATGCATTTCTGAGTTACACCAAGTTCTTCACAGTAATGTAAGTTTCAAAAACAAAGGCATGATTTACTCTCACACCTTCTAAGTAACTCATAAAATGATGAAACCAACAGGTTCTAAAACAGCCTTGCCCACATTTTCATTACAAAATAAGCCAGGAGAAACCCACATGGAGAAGTGGATGGTTTCCCTGTCAGTAACTAGTGAAAAATGTACTTCTGCTTGGTCTACTTCACTGAAATAAAAAGACTAAAAGTTCTCCTGTAAACCAGGTGGGACTGCTGTGATGCCAGGAAAACTCCCACCAGCCTATAAATGGCCCAAACCACAACATTATCTTCCAGTTTGAATTGAAAGTTGTGCCAAACAGACCAGAGATAGTGACCTCAGAACAGTGCTGTATACAGAGGGATGACTGGCCAGATCACTTTGAAGCCTCCAATCTAAAGCAAGGTTTGTCAGAGAAAATGGCAGGACTGAATATTCTGGGGTCCCACACCACTCAACTGATGATGGTCCTTTCCCAAATAATATCCATACATGCCTATGATGGTCAAAGAAACTTAAACAAAAGAAAAAGTAGAAAATTAAATTTTGAGAGCTGCATTTATATGGTAAAAAAAAAAAAAAAAAATCCCCCAAAGAATCTATTTATTCATCAAGGTGCTTCACAAAAAAAGGAATACCAAAAAACAAATATTTGTAACTTCATATTTTATAGTATGTAATATACACATAATACTGTGCTGCCTATTTATATAAAAATTATATAAAATGACTCTTACTTAGATCTAGGTATTAATATTATTCTCCTGAATAAGCAAAATTCAGTGATTTGTTTTCTGCTTCTGCTGATCATTTTATGGACTTATTCTGATGAATCTTCTTTAACAAACGGCTTTTAAATAGGTTATAGCTATTGAGTATAGCTAAGTTAATATTTAGAGCTATTAAATAAAATTAAGCTAAATAAAATCTTTTGGCATCATGTTGCTTAGCTGATGAAATAATTGACTGAAATATCCATTTTTCATAGCGTTGTAGAATCTCAGAGCTGAATAAGCCAGGAAATTATCAGTTTACTCATCTAAACATTCAATATGCTTGCCGAGTCAAATATATTGTGGATCAGCCCATGTAAGCCTACATAAACTATGCCTGCTTGAGAGGAAAAATTGGAGAAATGTTCATTCTATCAGAAGTATATGTTAAGAAAATCCACTGAAGGGCAGGAGAGATTCCTGAAACATAAGAAATAATTATACAATAACTTAACAAGTCTTGTGCTGTTTTTATTTGTGTTGCTTTTGTTGCTGTTGTTGTTATATTACTATATATACTCCATTCAACTTTTTAACGCTCATCACTACTATTAAATCTTAGCAACTATGATCAAACACATACCACAAACTGTTAATCACTTAGTCAATAAGACTTTTATATGCAAAGCACGGTGGGGGCATCACAAAAAAGAATGAAGTTAAATTGCTGATTTCAAAGAACTTACAGTCTAGTCAGAGAGATAAGACAAATGACCAGGAAGAATTAACTTGTATAATATAAAGCTGCATTGAATAGAGTCAAGTGTATGGTACAGAAAACCAGAACTACAATAATCAACATTTAAAAGTGATTTTCCTCTTTGTTAAGAGAAAACTGAAGTGGAAGATGGCTATAAACATTCCACCTGTGATGAAGACAGATAATTGAGAGGATTGTGAAACAGAATGTTATAGACTGTGGCTGAGCCTTGGAGAGGTAATGACTTTTAATTGGATTGAGTTTATCATATTTGCAGAGGTACAGCAGACACAGGAGAAAGGATTAGAGTGATTTCCACTTTCCATTATTTGGCATAATGAGAAAACAGAGGGTGGTCCACATCTCTCATACATATTATGAGCCACAGGAGATGCTTAGCATGTCAGTTTTTGGTAGCATTGAGCTCTCCCAAATAAACACATTTATTTGGACATAGTTAAGTCAAAATAAGTCACCTGGGAAAAAAAAGGTTACAGGTCACTAATTTGCATAGTGCAAAGGATTTGTGAGTTTTTAAATTAACCCTCCTAAATCTCTACACCATTTCAAACAATAGGGTATATCTGCATTTTTCTTCAAAGTTTAGCTGGCTTAAAAAGTCAAATGAAAATACTTAGCTAAAGAAAAGCCAGATGAGCAGACTTTCTTTCTTCTAGATGGAAAAGAGGTACATTGTAAATTCTCCCAAAATAGCATTATTTACATTAAGTCAAAACACATAAAAAATAAAGAAAAAACTTGCATAAACATGTGGTAAGTCATAGGAGGATCAGGCAATTGGCACACCAATTCAAACAAATTCAAGTGTGCCCAAGTAGCAAAGGTTATGAAAGCACGTGCCTGTGTACAGGCTCAGTCACTCAGTCGTGTCCAACTCTTTGCGACCCCCTGGACTGTAGCTTGCCAGGCTCCTCTGCCCATGAGATTTCCCAGGCAAGAATACTGGAGTGGGTTACCATTTCCTCCTCCAGGGATCTTCCTGACCTAGGAAGATCAAACCCACATCTCATGTCTCTTGCATTGGCAAGCGGATTCTTTACCACTGCACCACCTATGAAAGCACACCACCACCAAAATCCCTTTTGACTATAAGGTGATGAAGACAGGGAGCATGGTACCTTATTTACTGCAGAAATCCTCCCACGAAAGTCATGGGATTAATTTATCTCTTTCCCTATCTCTTGGGTAAGACAGTTCAATTCCTCCCACAAATATTCATTTCAACACTTCAAAAAGAACCTGTGCCTTGAAAGATAAAAGAATACAATAAGAGAACATGAAGAATTTTCTTGTTCTTCCATTACTGTGGTGTCATTGGTGAACATCCAAAAACACCTCTTAAGTCTCAGCTGGTGAATGAAGATGGAGACAGGTACTCTCAGGCTGTACATATACACACTACCCCGGTAACACTCCCAGGACTTTTAAGAAGTCCAGCAGTAGGAACACAGGCAAACCCAGCCAGAGTTCTCTCAAAGTTCTATTATGCAAAAGCAAGGAGTAGCCAGGATTCCTTTGGGGTAGAAAATGGAAGAGTCATGTGCAGTTGATTCTGTACTCTCACCAGATCATGCCTCTAAACATATATGAATATTAATTGACATATTTACTGCAACATAAAGCAGTTGCTAACCTCACATTCCAGCATTTGTTCCAAGTCTTGTATCATTTTCTTCCAGGCTGTTGACTTTGGAGTGGCTGTGTAAGCCCAGTGGACCGCTAGCAAAGAGTGATCAGTCAGCACTTTGAAAGCCTCTGGTTCATCCCAGTACCTGGGAACTGCTTTGATAAACAGTACTCTTATGACTGTGTAAAATGCATGTGGGAACATGGCAGGTTTTTGTTCTTATTTTTTATTTTTATTTAAAGAAAACCTTTGTGTACAACATATCCCTAAGATTATTCTGTCCCAAGCTCAAGCCACTAAAGCTCCAAGTACCCTCACATCCATGTTTTCTCTGTGGATTTAACAATGGCCTCCAATTTACCCACATTTGGGAGCTCATTAAAAATTTTTTAAAATATAAAAATTCCCTGTATTCCATTTTAAAATCTGGATACTGGGACTGAAGAACATGTAATACAGTTGCTTTCCTGGATGAGTGTATGCCACTAAAGGTGTATCTTTCTCCCAATAAAGTTTTATTCTGGGTATCAAGATGAACACTCATTCTAGAGCTCATCCATTCTTTTCTTACAAATTGGTCACAGCTTTCTGGAGACCTTGGAAAATTCTTTCATGATTGGTCATAACCAATTTTCCCATCTTATGCCTTTAACACATTTTATAATCTAGTCACAATAGTCTATCAAGGGTTCACTAAAACACCATAGAATTTGGTTTCTCTGCACTGTTTTCCTTGACAACCTTCTGTTTTCGAATGTGCTTCCCTCATTCTCCATCACGCTGCTCCCTAGTGGAGCGTACTCTTGGACCGTACTCTAAGAGCAAGCAGTGAGCAAAATCAGCAATGCCCCTGATCTCAAGAACCTTATACTCTGGTAGGTAGAGGGAGAAAGGGCTTCCCTGGTGGCTCAGAGGGTAAAGGATTTACCTGCAATGCAGGAGAGCTGGGTTTGATCCCTGGGCAGGGAAGATCCCCTGGAGAAGGGCAAGGCAAGCCGCTCCAGTATTCCAGCCTGGAGAGTTCCATGGACAGAAGAGCCTGGTGGCTATAGTCCATGGGGTCGCACCGAGTCAGACATGACTGAGCGACTAACGGAGGGAGAAAGGAACTAAAGCACAGATGGAAAATATGAGAGAGTCTTAGCTGCTGAGGAGAAAATGAAACAGAAATGTGGGGGATAGGTGACTATTTTAGGCAGGGAGAGCTTCATGGAGGAGGCAGCATTTAAGATTTATATATTGAACTCTCTCAGATCCAGTTTAGATGTTGTCTCATCCGCTAAGAGTTTCCAATCTACATATCCATCATCTTACCAACCACAGTAAGCATCTTCATTTTTGGTTCCCAGGGTATATAGAAAGTACCTCAGTATATATTATTCCCTCATTTACCCTGGTGTTATTATAATTAGTTTTCTTTCATGTCTATTTCCCCATTTTGATTTTCAGCTACTTGAAGGCAAGGGCTGCATTTAGATTATCTTTATACCTTCCTCCAGTGCTATGAATATAGTCAGTGCTCAGATTCAAATTGAACCAAGTTTAGAAAGTGCTAATTATGAGGAGTTTCATTTTTAAAAGCTGTACTTTGTAGCTCCCCTAGCTCTGAATCTTAAGCAGATTTTTTAAAGAAGCTATTATCCACAAAAGTCATTGCCACCACAGAAAAAGAGATGTTTTTAGAGGATTTCTAGACTATTGACCATTCACAATACTTGCTCATCAAATGATAATTGCCAAGTACTCTTCTAGAGGAGATTAAAGTTTGGAAACAATGATCTTTTCCAACAAATTTCAGGCAATTGATCCAAAAAGGGAATTCTCGAGCTTTCTGTTTGAAAATATCTTTAAGTTGAGAATTCCCTAGTTGAAAAGGATCAGAAAGAGATTTTTGGGCAATAAATTAGAGCACTGAGCTGACCTTTACAGAGCACAAGCAGGATTTCACAACAGCCAGTGAAAGTAAGCACAGTTTGAAAATTCTACCAGAAAGTTTTGTTTCTGTTTTTTAAATAAACTGTTGGCCCTTGTTCTAAGCCTAAAGAGTGTGCTAAATAGAGTCTTCTATTCTTTAAGTGACACCTTTAAAAAATAAAGAAATTGCTCAAATATAAGAATTAACAGCACAAATTCTTAAATGCCCTTTTCTGAAGAATCCAAGTATTCTTACTTATAGGATCTGATTCTGAAATTCCAACTTAATAAATGGGCCCCCAACCCCCTACCCTAAAAAGGGATGCCTCCTTTTTAGGGTAGTTTAGAAGGAAGTTTAGACTGAGGTAGGATTAATATTCCACATTCTATTTCAAATACCAAGAGCAAGGAAAGTATTTTCCCTGCTGCTTCCCTGCCCCGTAATTTGACATCCATTTTAATGAGGCTTGCTTTATTACTTGTCAGAAAAGTGAAATGGCCTGTCAATTTTATGGAGTTTCTCCTACCTTTTGGATGGTTCTATTACATTTTGAAATAAGTGTATAGCTTGCCCATCCCCCCCCTTTTTTTTTAATCCTAAATGGTCCATGTGTGGATTTGGTACTTGGCTGCCAGTGGAATGAAGTCATAATTTCAGGAGTCCGGGAGAATAGATCAAAATCACCCCAGCACTTTCATGGATGGGTATATGCTGCTAAATGGATGTTTACCCAGAAAAGTCATCATCTGGCACACAGCATAGCGAGTGTTCCTAAGCAGCCAACTCATGTATACTAAACAAACTTGGCTTGGCTGCCGCAAGAGCTGCCCTGTGGAAATTCTCAGCATACATTTGTTTGATTGAGCCGTCATTCCCAGTTGATCTGCTGATGATCTGTGTCACTTTGTTTAAATGTCCTGGTGTGTTTTTTTCTATATATACAGTGAAAAGCCAGTATGTTCCTGTGATGGATTAAATAGAGGTGAAATTTGAGAATGACTCCTGTTTTTGATTCCTGTGTTCTCAGACAGGTGGGTCTGGAATGATCAAGAATGTCACATTCAAACACAAGGGAAAATACGGAGCCTTTTTGATTTAAAACACATTACTGTAAAGATATATTTGCTACTGTGCTCTCCCTGTGCAAGAAGCTATTTAGGATTCCCCACCTAAACAAACACCATATGGGTTAATGCTCAGCATCCCTTTCAAATGTTCAAAAACATAGGATACAGAACTCATTCCTGGTAAATGTGGTCTGAGAGAAGTGAGGAAGGCCAATTTCTGATGCATGGATTTGAGAAATCAAATGCAAGGTCAGGTTAGAACCGAAGCTCACAATCTCAAATATCCGAGTAATGGTTCAGATGGAAATCCAACACCACAGTGCCATGCCACGTCTGAGGCTCTAATCAAGTGACTGCCTGTTTGCTCCGTGGCTAAAGCACTTCCTCCAGCTAATCTTCCTAGATAGGCTCTCGCCTTTAATGACCTATGGGGTCTGCTGTTAAGTGCGGGGATCTGGGCACCATCAGCATGGATGTCTCCACTCTGCCAAACCCCAGACAACACGTGATGCTCACACTCCCTCCCCTCTGTTCCTGTGGATGTGGTAGACCGTGCCTGTCTTAAGCTGTGTTCCCCAGCCCAAAAATATATTCCTGACCAACTTGCTCTCATACCTGAAGCCCACCCTCCCCCAATTAATCATCATTCCTTTGGGTTAAGGCAAAATCAGCTCCAAGAGTCCTCCTGATTATTGATAGTTTGTTCTTTTCAAAAGGCACTTAAAAATCTCCTACAGGCCACCCAGACACTGGGTTTGCATTCTAGAAGCCCCAAATGACTAAGCTTATTCCTGGCTTCAAAGAGCCACAGTCCAGGAGAGAAAGAAACCGTGTGAATAAAATGTGGTATCCACAGTCCACAAACTACGTACAAAGTGCAGAAGAGAAAGGAGTCCATTCTTAGAAAAGTTAGGAAGGGCTGCCCAGGGATGGTGACATCTAAGTAGGGTGGGAAGGAGTAAATATAGTTTCAAAGGAGTTTCCCAGAGAAACGATAAGAGAAGAAAAACCCTTACAAAAAGAAGGAGCATATCTTTAAAGTGTCCCCAGTTTAGTATGAGCATGAGACTAAGGGTTTCTCAATATCACCTGATTTATAGGGAGAAAGAAGGTCAGTCAGTTCAGTTCAGTTCAGTCGCTCAGTCGTTTCTGACTCTTTGCGACCCCATAAACCGCAGCACACCAGGCCTCCCTGTCCATCACCATCTCCCGGAGTTCACTCAGACTCACGTCCATCGAGTTCGTGATGTCATCCAGCCCTCTCATCCTTGGTCGTCCCCTTCTTCTCCTGCCCCCAATCCCTCCCAGCATCAGAGTCTTTTCCAATGAGTCAACTCTTCGCATGAGGTGGTCAAAGTACTGGAGTTTCAGCTTCAGCATCATTCCCTCCAAAGAAATCCCAGGGCTGATCTCCTTCAGAAAGAAGGTAGATAGGTGAAAAAAAGAAGCAATGAACCAAAGAGCCAAAGAGTTGAAGCCCTCTATGCCACGTCTAGAGCCTGATGTTTCTCCTATATGAATATGGTGCTAGTGGAGAGTCTCAGGGAGGAGAATGGAAAAATCAGAGCTGTGTTTGAGCATGATCACTCTGACTCAAAAAACAGGAGATATTTAAGGGGGGTGACATAAAAGGCAGATGAATCAGTCAGGAGCTATTTCAAAAATCCATGAGAAAGACCATAAAGGGTTTTTAAAAAATGACAGTGAAAGTGGGGATGAAAAAGAGAGAGGGAGACTTGAAAATTAAAATTGAGAGGATTTGGTGAGGGAGTAGGGAATAGGGGCATAAAATAATCCTGATAAACCAATATACTACATCATGAGTCAGTTTATCAGTGATCAGCAGAATCTGCCACGCTGAGGAACAGCACACATTCTGGGGATGAGAACACCGAGTCTGGGCTGCCAAACATTGGACTAGGGGCCCTGGGCAGTCAGGGGGCAACAAGAGAGCTCTGGGCACCTAGAGAGCCCAGGCACTATAGAACCAGGGGCTTTTCCCTTGATGGAAGATTTCATGAAGAGCCTGCCATCAACATGAGGACAGGAGGAAAAAAATGTCATTCTTGCAAGTACCAATAGAGAAAACACCAAGTAAGGCATTCCAAGATAGCTTCACTAGGTCCAACAGACTTGTAAGGAATGTGGATACCATACCAAGCCTCATTCCTTCAAATTAGTAGCTATACTTTTAAACATTGATCACTCTTAAGTTCCTACACTGTAAGTTGTTCAATATATCCTGGTAATCTTAACTCAGATACTTGGCTTCATAAGGTGTTTACCAGACACACAGTCCCTTTGAACAATGGTTCAATGTTGCTGAAGATGGAATTCCACAGGAAAGGCTCCAAACAGCTCTTTATCTCAGTGGTTTTGACAAATTTATCAGACAAAATTTAGCCTAGATGTAATTTTGCCCCCCACATTTGAGACATTTAAGAAAAAATAATTTCAATAAATCTAATTTACTAAGATAAATTTTTAAAACCCATTAAGTGAATATACAGGAAATCTTGCAAGTCTACATTCTCTACGCAGTACCCTTTTCTGCTTGCCCTCTACCCAGGACACCAAAACTCCAAGTATATGGTATGGGGGGTTGGGGGAGCAGGCGGGGGGTGCATGCCCAGCTGAGCCCAGGTGCTTCCTTTCTCAAAAGTGGCCAATCTGCTTGATATTATTTACTTGTGTATTTTCCCAGTGAAAGAAAGGGAAAAGGGAAAACAGAGAGGGTGGAAGTTGAGAGGGTGGGAGAGGGTGGAGAGAGGGTGGAAGTTGAGTTTTATTTATTATTGTTTGACATTTTTTACGATTATTTTAATTTAGGTTCAACATCCCAAGAGTCTCATTGCAATGGGTGCAACAGATACCAATAAAATAGCATCACATGCACATACTATATCTACTTCCTTTTTCACTAGTCATATTTTCTCATAGGCACACAAAGGAAATCCTGTCAAATTGCAATATACTTCTAGGCATTCTGCTTTGGATTTTCATTTTAATAAGTATAAAAGAAGGAAGAAGGAACTAGAAGACATCTATTTGTTTTACAGACTTATTTGCACCATCCAAAAGAGAAGAGCAGTAAACATCTCTTTTAGGGAAGGCATGTGTTTATGATTTGATTGTCATCAAAACTGAATAATACAAAGTAAAATAAAAACAAGATAGCAGGGGTTCTATGTTAATTTACATCAAGCCTGAGTGATTAAGACACAGATTTTTTAAAACAGGAATCTCTCTCTCTCCCTTTTATTTTTTTTTTTTATTTTTGAGAGTTAACCTCCTCAAATAGAAGGCAAATTCTGAGTACATTTTTTTAACTGATAAACATAAAATTGGGACTTATGGTTATACTATATATAATTGGTAATAATGTGTACATACACCTAGATTTGACTCTCTAGTTTCCTGAGAAAAGTCAAAATGGAAAATAGTAAAAATTTACATTCTTGGCTGCCAAAGTACTTTGCTTAGGGTCTAAGGGACCAAATTGTCACTATTGATCACCCAAATCTTAGACAGGACTCTCTAGCAGACTGGCTCTGAGATCATATTGTAATAAATGCTTTTCTATAGAACTATACAGATCTCTTCTAATACTGGAGTCTTGAAACATTTTTTGAAAACAATCAAAAACCACATTTCTTCCTAGATTAGAAAGAGTTTGAAAAAACAAAGGTGATACAAGGAATATGTAGTGAGGGTTTTATTGGTTGCTGCTGCTGCTGCTAAGTCGCTTCAGTCGTGTCCGACTCTGTGCGACCCCAGAGATGGCAGCCCACCAGGCTCTCCCGTCCCTGGGATTCTCCAGGCAAGAACACTGGAGTGGGTTGCCATTTTTATTGGTTATCTCCCCGCAAAACACACATTTTCTCTCTCTCTCTCTCTCTCTCNGTACTTTGGCCACCTCATGCAAAGAGTTGACTCATTGGAAAAGAATATAACCTTTAGGTCCCTTTTAATGCTTATCGTGATCCAGTTTTCAGTGCTTGGGTATCTAACTCTCTTCCAGCCCCCTAAATACACTACCTCTTGAATTCTTAAAAATCTCTGAAAATCTGCACAAATAAATGAGAAAAACTTTAGTCTTAGTGGTGGCTCTAAAATTTCTACATCAGAGAAACATAGAAATGACTCTGATTAGACAAGGATAGGGAGAATGGATTAGAAATGTGTTTACAGAGTACTTTCCATAAGAATAAGAAAAATTCAGTTGACTTTATCAGATAATTGGGAGAGGTATGTGGAAATGGTGAAGATTATGGGTTAGCTTGGGAAGGCTTCCTGAGTCATGGTTTGGCACCACGACCCATATTTTTACACTATAATCATGTTGGCTCACTTTATACATACATCAGTTGTTGTTGTTTGTTTGTTTGTTTTTTCCTAATTAGCTGTGCATCTTTAAATACTAAAATATTTTGAAATAAAAAACAACTCAGGATATACAGCCATAATCTTTGCTTCTTAAACAAGAAGAGTGAATAAATAAGAAAAATTAATGAGGCTTTTAGAAACCCAGGTCCTGTTTCTGGCACTGCCACTAATTAACTGGAAAATTCTAAGCAATCTTTTCATATCTCAGGGAATCTATTTCTTCCTCTGTAAAATTTCTGAATGCAGAGAACCCCCTAGGTCCCTTTCAGATCATATTCTATGAATCCATCAGTCTCTCTGTGATTGTGGAAGTAAATTCCTAGAAAGAGCCACATCTATATAGCTTGCTTTGTGCCATAATCATCATAGTACCATGTGCATGTAAATTCAAGGAACACCACTGAAGACTGATTATGAAGTTGGCTTCATAATATCTTATGATATTGTGAAGTTGGAGAAGGTCAATGAGAACATGAAAAGTAATTTAAGTTTTCATTTTGACTGAATACTACATGCCAGACTGCCATGATGTTACACATTTTACACCATTATCTCATTTAATCTTTGCAAAAAAAAACCACTATAAACAGGTTTTTTTTTAATTTATTAATTATTATTCAAATCAGCCATGTCCGACTCTTTGTGACCCCATGAACTATAGTCCACCAGGCTCCTCCGTCCATGGGATTCTACAGGCAAGAATACTGGAGTGGGTTGCCATTTCCTTCTCC
>SJYX01022249.1:0-11774 GCA_006410675.1 Oreotragus oreotragus
AGGCTCCTCTGTCCATGGGATTTTCCAGGCAAGAGTACTGGAGCGGGGTGCCATTGCCTTCTCCAATAAGTGCACTAATCCCATCAAAAGTCACTAATCCCATCAAAAGTCACTCACCCTAATGACCTCGTTTAAACCTAATTCCCCTGCAAAGGCCTTTCCTCCAAATACCTTCACTCTGAGATTTAGGGCCGCAACATGAGAACTTGAGGGAAGGCAACAATTCAGTCACTAGCGTACCTAACAGAAGTCTATGCTGAAACTCCATGGCTCCCAAACCTAACAGAAACCTATGCTGAAACTCCATGGCAGAACAAGCCAAGCTGGTAGAACAAGAGCTGGAAGGCAAGAAACTCTGGGTTCTGTGAGAAAGCAGCAATAAATAGTATCAACAGCTAACACTCACTATCAGTTGCCACATACCAGGAACTACTTAACATATTTTACATGCATCATCTTAAAATAGAGCAGTGAGGCTGCTACTATTACACGCCTGGTAGCTCAGTCAGTAAAGAATCTGCCTGCAATGCAGGAGACCTGTGTTCGATACCTGGGTCGGGAAAATCCCCTGGAGGAGGAAATGGCAACCCTCTCCAGTAGTCTTGCCTGGAAAATCCTACAAGGAGCCTGGTGGTCTACAGTCCATGGGGACACAAGAGTCAGGCATGACTTAGTGACTAGACCACAACATGCATCATCTTAAAATAGAGCTGTGAGGTTGCTACGATTTGTCCATTTTACAGAAGAGGACAGTGGAGTCACAGAGAGATGTGATGAACTTGCCTAATGGTTGGTTTAGATTTGACACAGGCAGTCTGGCTCCAGAGTCCTTGAACTTCACTTCATTATTCTGCCTTCCTAGTAGCTACCCTTAGGGGAAGACTTCAATTTCATCTCCTTTCTCAGAACAGTGACCCATGGAGAGGCTCAACAAAGAACAGCCCTGGGGCAAATTTCTGAACCTGTCTGGGCCTCAGCTGTCCTACCTCTTAAACAACCAGTAGAATTTACTTAATAGGGTCAGTGTCAATGGTGGTTGTGGTTTAGTAGTTAAGTCATGTCCAACTCTTGCGACCCCGTGGACTGTAGCCTGCCAGGATCCTCTGTCCATGAGATTCTCCAGGCAAGAGTATTGCGGTGGGTTGCCACTTCCTTCTCCAGGGGATCTTCCCAACCCAAGAATCAAACTCAGGTCTTCTGCATTGCAGGCAGATTCTTTATCAACTGAGCTACAAGGGAAGCCCGTCAGTGTCAATACTTAATGAAATAAAAGATGTAAATACTTACTAATGCATGTAGCATATAATAAATACTCAAAACAAGTAGCTAGGAATATTACTATTATTATGTCTTCAAAGAGGCTCTCTACAAACATCTGGTCACATGCCTGACCACTCCCCATTCAATAGGAAGCTACATCAGCAAAGCCACTGGAGTCCCTGGTCTCTGCACTCGGCACCATGTAGGTGTTCAGTAAATATTAGTTAAATGAATGAATGAACGGCCCAAACAACCACCAGTTCCAATGACTGGCCTTCTCTCTCCCTCCTGGAATGCACATTGATTTGTTCTGGATTTCTTGATAATTAATCTCTTGACAAAATTTAAGACCTGTTAATTACCCCTGATTAATTAGGGTGAACTTTTTAATTGCTTCCCTAAGCTGAAATACACTGTCAATAGGCCCCATAATTAGTGACCCAGTAATCAGTTTTAAACCAATTATCCCAGGATAACAAGTAAAACTAGGCAAGAAGTGCCCCAGGGGGCTTGGGCCAATTTCGGTGGAACTCATGTGGGTGAAGAATGCATGTTCAATGTAATTGGAAATATGGATACTCAGATTCTCTTGGGTATTTCATTTGTCTCAGTTTTCACTGCTGTATTATTTGAAAGCAACAGAATAAGTATACTCCTTACCCACCCAATCAAAGGCCTGGAACTGAATCATGAAGTTGCCTGACTGCTTTTGGGTACAATTAGGGCCATCACATCAGGCTGTGCAGGTTGTGTACTGTGCAACTCCGGGGTGTCGTTTACACCGAAGTCCGTGTGAATAGCACCACTGAATGCAGAGCACCATATAACCTGAGTGTAATAACCTGTAGACCACGTGGTATAAGTGTTGGGACCTAATCACGAAGAATTCCCCCAAAGGAAGTCATGGGCTTGGATGCCCTCTCAGCTTTCCCAAAATGGGAAAATGCAAGAGTGGCAGATGCTTTTCATGGTCTGTCGAGAACTATGGACGTCTATTAAATGCCCATTTAATTTCTGCCAATCTAACTCCCTGGATTTGAAAAGAAAATTAAGAAAAAGAAATAATAACTTAAATAGCACAAGCAATTCTTCCTGCTACTTCATTCAATAAGTGCATGCCCCAAAGTGAGGCTGAAATGGGGCCTTGAATCTGCTATTCCTTGCGTGACTCTTGTAAAGACAGTATCATGCAGTGTGGAGTATTTAAGGATTGGTGCTTTTTAAACAGCAGGACTGACAAGCAAGCCATCAAAGAAATGAAGATTTCTCCCTATAGTGGAGGAAAACTGGCTGGGATGGTCTTTTTAAAAGATAATATAAAAACCCTCAAACATGGTACCTTCTTAAGCAATTCAAGAGTAATTTTGACAATGTGAGACTTTTCTCTTTTTCTACCTACTTGTGAATCTAGTGTCCTTCCCATGAGGCAGAATTCCAGTTTGGGAAGGCAGGTGCTAATTGGCCCAGGAGCCATTTTTCTCAATATGTAAGATCCCAGGTTTTCAAGATATGGACTGACTACTTTAGGATTACCCCAGGATGCTTATTTTTCAAATACAAATTCCTGGTCCCCACTCTAGATCTCTTACTTCAGAACATCTAGGCATATGGCCCCAGAATCTGCATTACTACAAATTCCATCTGGCTGTGACTTATATACTCTCAGCTATAAGTTCAGGTGAGGGTAGGAAGCTTGCCAGTGTTATCCACGGCCCTGACTTCAGGGCCTGGCACTAGCCTGGTGCGTGGTAAATGTTTAACATATATTAGTGACAGAATGAGTCCTTTGATTTGATTTAGCAATCCACAGGGCAGGAGCTAAGACATTAGCCAAGATAGGTCTTAAGAAAGACGAGGACTAGATGTATCTCACCCCACTTCTTAGTACTGCTTCAGGACCACGGTCTGAGACCTGCCTCAGGAAACTGCAGGTCAGCTTGTTTCCTGCCACCAGCTCCCTGCCCTCTGTATAGCATCTCACAGAAGCCATTAGCCATTCATTTAGTGTCTAATCCTCTAATCCAACTGCTTGTTGATTTGCCAAGTGAGAAATATGCAGAGACACGAGCCACTTGTTCCCAGAGTTATTTCCAGCTGGTGAGAAGGAGGCAGCTGTGGAACAGGCTTTAGGTTTTTTCCTCTGATCCAGGAAATCCCAGAGTAATACTAGGCTGTGGCTTCCCCATTTGGATCCTTCTGGTGTTGGGGGTTCCTCCAAGAGCCATTACTAAAAAGATGAGAAACACCTCAACAGCCCTGACAGTCTTGATGCTGAAAAATGCAACAGGATGCTTCTCTATTGAGAATATAATCAGACGGCTACACTTTGCCCAAATATTTCATCCCTTCAGCAGGGATTTATTGAGCACCTACTGTATGCCAGATACTACTTGAGTTTGCTTGAGAAACATCAAGATCCCCGTCTTTGTGGAGCTACCAATAAGCTTCCTGCACTCTCAATTCTGTCCCTTTAGCAGAGGATGGGGCCTCTCTATGGGTCTGAACTGCCCATCCAGCCAAATTCCTCTGCAGCCTTCCTCTGGGCTGCCCCCACTGATACCTTCTTCCCAGGCTGTCCTCATCCTTAGTTAAGATTTGGGTGGAGTTAGTGACTTGACTGTGTGAACAGCTGCTCTGTTTGCTCAGAGTTTGGACCTGACCCAACAGAATCCTGTCCTCAGAGAAGCCCCAGAAATCCTCCAACATCTGTTGCTTCCATTCCCCACGCCAGAAGTCTCCTCTTGTCCCCCCATATCTCCCCTCCTCACCCTCCACCCTGCAAAGATGTCCCAGGTGCTGGGCTATATGTAGTATATCCACAAGCCTCCCTGTCCTTTTGCTTCCAGTTGGGTTTGGCCAATGGGAGGCAAAAAGCAACGGAAGGAAGTCATTTATTTCTCTGGGTCCCTTTCTTTCCGAGAGATAAGCTCGGGTTGGCTAGGTCCCTCAGCAGAAGGTACCTCTCAGAGAGGCTTGCTCTAGACAGCTCTCCTTCCCCTCATCCCTTCAGTTGTGGTTGGTGACAACTCCACTGCCAGTCCCAGATCCTGCACTGGGGAGTTGCAAGATCTCCCCCAGATCCTACAGGGAGCCCCTGAGGCTGCCCGTAATCCTACTCACACTTTAGCAATCCGTTTCTCTCTTAGTACATCCTTCTCAGTTCAGTTCAGTCGCTCAGTCATGTCCGACTCTTTGCAACCCCATGAATCGCAGCACGCCAGGCCTCCCTGTTCATCACCATCTCCCGGAGTTCACTCAGACTCACGTCCATCCTTCTCAGGTTGTACGAATCTGAACGTGCCATCTGATTTCTGAGCAGGACCTGAATAGTGCACCCCATCTCTCCACTTTTTTCTCTCTGAAGAAGCTAAAATCAAGGTTGCAAGCTCAGTTCCTCAGGCCACTTCTGGCTCACAGATGTGTCTTCTTGAGCCTTCACCATGTTGGCCCTATTTGGAAGAACAGTTGCCATCACTGAAAAATCAGGGTAATTCACGTAACAGCTAAATGGTCAGCTTCTCTTGAGAAGTTAGAATTTCTGGCAATACAAGACCTGTGGTTCTACATTAGTGGTCTAGAGCTAAGTGGTAGCTGTCCACTGAATATAGGATATGGAGCAGAATGTAATTTCCTATTTGCCGCCGTCTCTACTACTCTCTATAATCATCTTGATATTGAGGTTGCACGTTGCCTAGCATTTACTGTTGTCTTGTTTTCCTTAGAGTTAAGAGAGAAATAACATTTTTTTCTTCTTTATGTTTAGTAAAAATTGGGAAAATAACAGCTAAGCCAGGTGGTGGGGGGCAGGATATAAGCAAATTTCTCTGTAAGAAATAAAGACAATTCCTACTGTTTACTATTGAATCCCCTGCCTACTTTGCTAATCTGTTCTAAACGTCAAATTTGCATTGGTTGGTTCAGAAACACATCTTTAGGTAAATCTGTCTTAAAGGCATCAAATGAGAGCTCAGGATGAGAGTGAAAATAAATGAATTCGGACTGAATTAGGCTAAGATGAGCTAGCTGGGTTTTAGAATGAGTCCATTTTCACCCACATCTTCTCTTTGCGCTACCCCTGAACTGTAAACTTCCTGAAACAGAGACTTCAGGAAAAGGGCTAGGCCAATTTTAGAAAAGTTAGAGACTACAGAGGATAACTAAAATCGATAAGGAATTGATCTAATTTTACTTTATATACAAATCTTCATTTATATCACCTCATTTTTACCTTTGGGCTTCCACGATGGCTCAGAGGTAAATAATCCACGTGCAATACAGGAGGCACAGGAGACAATTGGTTAGATCCCTGGGTCAGGAAGATGCCCTGGAGGAGGAAACAGCAACCCACTCCACTATTCTCTCTTGGATAATCCCATGGACAGAGGAGCCTGGTAGGTTACAGTCCCTGGGGTCACAAAGAGTCAGACACAACTGAACAACTGCGCACATGCCCTTATAAGAAGAGAAAAGAGAATTTGCATTCCCTTTTTTCTCTCTCTCTCCCACCTGCCATGTGAGAGGATAGTGACTATCTACAAGCCAGGAAGAGAGAATTCACGACAACCTGATTACGCTAGTAGCCCGATCTCAGATTTCCAGCTCCAGAATTGCGAGAAATAAATTCTGTTGCTTAAGCCATCTAGTTTGCAATATTTTGTTATGGCAGTCCAAGCTGACTAGTACAGAGTGTTTATGAATTTTCTAGAATTGATTGCCTGGGGTCACTTGGGTTAAGTGCTATATAATAGGGGGTGAATCCCATCTCTCTGATACAGAAATGCTCTATTGCCAAAAGACAGCTTTGATAACAGGGAGGATGGCAAGTCCAGAGAGTGAAAGTGGGGTCCCCTAATAAGTTCCCCAGTTGCATCTTTTCTGGGGCAGAAACTTAAGAGATGGAGGCAACAGGCTCTGCCCAGTGCAATGCTGATGTCCAGGGAACTATAGGAGTGAGAAATACTGAGGCCAGGATGGTAGAATGAGACCATATGGGCTGCACATAGAACCCAGATGTCACCCTACGCTCACCTTAGCCGCCAGCCTGAGACTCCAAAAATAGGAACTCATTTCCTTTTATGTCCAAAGGAAATAACAGGAGGCCATACAAGGTGTGGAAGTTAGGACTGCAGAGGCTGAAGTTCAAGGACCTGGGTTCAGTACTGTCCCTGGCACTACCTGGCTGACTTTGGGTAGATGACTTAATCTCCATGATTTAGCTTCCTCCTTCTCTAATGTGAATTCAATGGCTTTCAGGATGTAAAGTGAGTAACTCAGTGCCCAGCGCGCAGTGAGCGCCCCCAAATGGTCTTTTGCTACATAATAACTCCAAGCACCATTCACCAAGATGGGGAGAAAGTTCAGTTTGTTCCTGGAATTGCTTTCCTGAAACATTCCCAAAGACCCCCAAGGTCCACTTCGTGCTAGTCTCTGCTTTTTACGTCAGGGAATAGTTGGCAAAATCCTTCTGAACAGGAGGTCAGCAAATGTGGACTGACCTTAAATTCTGTAGTCTCTGAAACTATGTTTTGATGCTCTCAGGAAACAATTACTTCTCCTTGCTCTCTGTGTGGGGAAGGCAATGGCACCCCACCCCAGTACTCTTGCCTGGAAAATCCCATGGACGGAGTAGCCTGGTGGGCTGCAGTCCATGGCGTCGCTAACAGTCGGACAGACTGAGCGACTTCACTTTCACTTTTCTCTTTCATGCATTGGAGAAGGAAATGGCAACCCACTCCAGTATTCTTGCCTGGAGAATCCCAGGGACGGGGGAGCCTGGTGGGCTGCCATCTATGGGGTCACACAGAGTCGGACACGACTGAAGTGACTTAGCAGCAGCAGCAGCAGCAGCAGCTCTCTGTGTAGGTGTTTGATAGGAGTAGTTGCTGCATGGAATTGACATGATTACAGTGCTGAACCTTGGTGGGAGACAAAACACCCTTTCTCTAATCAAGGGGTCTAGTTAGAGGGTTTTTCTGGTTCTACTTGCTCAGGAAAAAGGTGAGTCTTGCAGATCAGAAGGAACCAGGGGAGAAATGGAAGGGTCACTCTGGGCTGAGCTCAGGATCTCTTGCTCTGAATGGTAAATATGTCAACAGGACACTCCTTGGGGTGGGGTGGGAGGGAGTGGGAAATGGAACATACTGCAAGGAGAGTGTAATTTGCATCAGCTTTTGGGGGCTGGGGGAGTCCTTGGTGGCTCAGTGATAAAGAATCCACCTGCAATACAGGAGAGTGCCTACAATGCAGAAGATGTGGGTTTGATCCCTGGGTCAGGAAGAGCCCCTGGAGAAGGGAATGGCAACTCACTCCAGTATTCTTGCCTGGAGAATCCTGTGGACAGAGGAGCCTGGCAGGCTATGGTCCATAGGGTTGCAAAGATTTGGACATGACNTGGCTCAGTGATAAAGAATCCACCTGCAATACAGGAGAGTGCCTACAATGCAGAAGATGTGGGTTTGATCCCTGGGTCAGGAAGAGCCCCTGGAGAAGGGAATGGCAACTCACTCCAGTATTCTTGCCTGGAGAATCCTGTGGACAGAGGAGCCTGGCAGGCTATGGTCCATAGGGTTGCAAAGATTTGGACATGACTGAAGCAACTTAGCCCACGCACATGTTTCTTTTGGTTAGAGGTGAAATTCATTAACTCATGCTTTCATTCATCCATCCATTGCATTCATCAATCTGTTTATACATCCTTTTATCCATCCAACAAACATTTACTTAGCACCTTTTATGTGCCAGGCACTCTGCTAGGCATGGAGATATAGTAATGAACAAGACAGAAAATGCCCTCAAGCAGCTTACTTGCTAGGGGCAAAAGACAAGTGATAAACAAATAAAATACACAGTGTATCAATTGCTGCTAAGTAATTGGACACTATAAATCAAGAAAGGGGACTAGGGAGTGCTGCTGCTGCTGCTAAGTCACTTTTATCATGTCCGACTCTGTGCGACCCCATAGACTGCAGCCCACCAGTCTCTGCCGTCCTTGGGATTCTCCAGGCAAGGACACTGGAGTGGGTTGCCATTTTCTTCTCCAACGCAGGACAGTGAAAAGGGAAAGTGAAGTCGCTCAGTTGTGTCTGACTCTTCGCGACCCCATGGACTGCAGCCTACCAGACTCCTCCGTCCATGGGATTTTCCAGGCAAGAGTACTGGAGTGGGGTGCCATTGCCTTCTCCGAGGGAGTGCTGAGGGGTAAGCAATTTGACAGGGAATTTAGGAGGGTGGAACCAGGGCCTCAGGCTCCAGCATTCCTTCCCTAGCAAGTGTGTGTTAGTTACGTCCTACCCTTTGCAATCCCATGGACTGCAGCCCACCAGACTCCTCTGTCCATGGGATTCTCCAGGCAAAAATACTGGAGTGGGTTGCCATTTCCTTTTCCAGGGTATCTTTTCAACTCAGGGATCGAATGCAGGTCCCCTACACTGCAGGCAGATTCTTTACCACTGAGCCACCAGGGAAGCCCTCCTTAGCATTAATTAAAAAAAAAAAAAAAAAGATGCAATAGTACCTTAGAGACCTTCCAAGGCTTACTGTACTGTAGCAACTGGGGCAACTCATTGGCAGGCAGTTACCCACTGAGGCAGTCATTCAGGGCATGCACATGTACTTGAAGAGGGCATCTGTTATTTTTGCCTGTGTAACGTCAATCATCCATCTTTCTTTCTCTCTCTCTCTTTCTTTTGTGGCCATACTACAGCATGTGGGATCTTAGTTTCCTGACCAGCGATCAAACCAGTGACCCCTGCAGTGGAAGCACTGGGTCTTAACCACTGGATGGCCAGGGAAGTCCCCAGTCCTCTTTATATCTGTAACTGCATCCTGGTTTTCCCTTGGGGAACCATTCTTCTCCCTTTCTCCTGTCCCTTGGTTTAGATGGGGCTGACTTCCTTCGAACTCCATGGTGCACATATGACCCAGGTCTGGCCAATCCGTATGTTTATTTTTCCTGGTCACACTGATTGGTTCAGACATAGATCCCTGACTGTGAAGCACTAATGAGAGCCATCCTCCGGACTTTGCCTGTGTCACTGAGGAAGAAACACCTTTTTATTTGATGGATATAATATGAAGAGGTACAGTTTAAAAGTCTGCAACTACCAGTGGCCATCTTTGCCATGTGAGAGAGAATCTGCTTGAGCATGAAGCCAGCACTGAGATCTGACGGATGGAGAGAGATTAAGCCTGATGACGTTCACTGGGTCCCTGGACGTAGCTGAGTCTGGTCTATCTACCCCTAGACTATCAGCTTTGTGGGATCATCATTTTTTCCAAAAAGTAGTCATTTTGATTTAGGATTCTGTCACATGTAGCCCAACAGTTCTGATTAGCATGGTGCTCAGTGAAGATTTATTGAATAGATAACATCATCAGAACTTTCTGTTGGTAGGAACCTTAAGGGATCTGAATTCCATTCACTTTGTTTCTATTTCTCACATCAGGAGGTTCAATATGACACCTACTGTGTTATCTACTGGCTCTTCATATTGACCTTTGCAGCTTTAAAAAGGAATTTTATGTGTGTTCAGAGTCATGAAGTATAAGAATTAGGACATGCCCTCTAAATATGTTTAGGTACTGATTTTAGTACGTTTCAAAGGTAATACATGTTGGCACTGCCCTGCGGTCCAGTGGTTAAGAATCTGCCTTGCAATGCAGGAGACACGGGTTTGATCCTTGGTGGGGGAACTAATATCCTATATGTCAGGGAGCAACTAAGCCTGTGTGCCACAACTAGAGAGTTCCTGTACCTCAACATAAGAAAGATAAAGATCCAGCATGCTGCAGCCAAGTAAATAAATAAATAAATAAATATTACCCTCCCCCCACAACATACACACCCACACACAAAAGTAATACATGTTCACTCTGGAGAATATAGAGAAGCACAGAGAAAAAAATAAAAAGTGTGTAACTACTCATATGGAAATTACTTGGTATGCCAGTTTTTTCTTTGTACCCATGTATTTGAAATAAAATTAGAGTTGCACTCAAATACTCTTATAATCTGTATTTATTTTCAGGAAAAATATATTTTGACTGTTTTTCCATGCTAACAATTACCTTATAACAACTTATTTGACCATGATTTGGAAAGAATTTAAAGTTACAGAAAAGTACAAAGAATAGTATAATAAACATCTATACTCCCACCAGGTACAATTAACAACTGTTAATATTTTGTTATATTTGCTCTGTCATTTTTAAAAGGAAAAACATTACTTACATATCCAAATTCTCCTAACAGTGAACTTTATTTTTCACCATTGTGAAAAACATTATGAAGAATACCATTATTGAACTGTAACTTTGTATACATCCATCATTCTCTCGGGTTAAATTCTTAGAAATAGTGAAACTACATCCTAGCCAACACTGGGTTATTATAATTCCCATTATTTTTAATTATTACATTGGAGAAAGGTGACATTTTGTTATTTTGTTATTGTTTTAATTTATATTTCTTTGATTCCTACTGATGAGAAATATGCTTTTTATGTACACTGGTAATTTTGTAATTTTTCTTTTGTGAATTACATTTTCAGGTCCTGTGTCCTTTACTCATTTGGGGTGTTCATCTTTTCGAGTTGAAAGGCTTGTTTCAATATTAAGAATGTTTTTATCTAGCAATATATTATGCTGTGCACCATTTGCCCTTCAGTTTTACTTCTGATGTTTACTGTCATAGGTAGATTTTTTTTTTTTGTAATAAAATTCATCTCCCTTGTCCTTTATTTTTTCTGCCTTTATGCCATATTTAGAAATTCAATCTTCCCTTACCCCCAATTCTAAAATTATCCACCCCACATATTTTCAAGCACCTTGGGTTTTTTTTTTTTAACATAAAACTTTTAAAAGGAATTAATTCTGATGTATGATATGAGGTAGGGATGGGTTTCGCCAATGGCTCAGTGGTAAATATTTCTCTTGGAATACAGGAGACACAGGAGATGCAGGTTCAATCCCTGGGTCTGGAAGATCCCCTGAAGGAGGGCATGGCAACCCACTCCGGTACTCTTGCCTGGAGAATCCCATGCGTAGAGGAGCCTGGTGGGCTAAAGTTCATGGAGTGGCAAAAAGTTGGACACAACTGAGCATGCAAGTACACACATGCACATTGCCTTCTATATATTTAAACCAATTTCTGGAAATGTTATTCCGTTCCATTGATTTGTCTTAGCTCCATTAGAATTTTAGTCATTGTCTTCATAACATAGTTTCCTATCTATTCTAACAAGTGTTCTCTCTTCTTAAAATTTTTAGCTGCTGTTGCTCACTCACTAAGTCATGTCTGACTTTGCAACTCTGTGGACTGTAGCACACGGGGCTTCCCTGTCCTTCACTATCTCGCTGAGTTTGCTCAAACTTATGTCCATTGAGTCAGTGACACCATCCAACCATCTCATCCTCTGTTGCACCCTTCTCCTCCTGCCCTCAATCTATCCCAGCATCAGGGTCTTTTCCAATGAGTTGGCTCTTTGCATCAGGTGGCCAAAGTACTGGAGCTTCAA
>SJYX01022250.1:0-21213 GCA_006410675.1 Oreotragus oreotragus
ATGTCCATTGAATCAGTGATGCCATCCAACCATCTCATCCTCTGTCATCCCCTTCTCCTCCTGCCTTCATTTGACCCTTTCCAGCATCAGGGTCTTTTCAAATGAGTCAGTTCTTCGCATCAGGTGGCTGAAGTATTGGGGTTTCAGCTTCGGCATCAGTCCTTCCAATGAATATTCAGGACTGATTTCCTTTAGGATTGACTGGTTTAATCTCCTTGCAGACTCTTGAGAGTCTCTTGGAACTTAAGGGGACTTGGAAATTCCTTAAGGGGATCAAACAAACAAGGCATTCACATTTATGACTGGGTCCCTTTTCAACCTGGCTTCAGCTGGCTGATCCTTTCTCTCACTCTCTCTCTCTCCACCTGTAATCATACTAGCCTTCCTTGTGTTCCTGGAATGCACCAAGCTTTCTCTTCTATCTTGACCTTAGAATAGGCTGGCTATTCCCTCTCCCTGAGACACCTTCCCAATTCCCATTTGCCCTAGTTACTGCCTCTTCCTCTTTTAGATCTCAGCTTCTTGAGGAAGGTTTTCCTGATCTTTCAGAGTCAGGGAATTCCCTCCCCAAAGTGTAACTAACGTTCCCTTTCACATCACCTGTTGTGTTACTATGATTCTTTCTTTGATGAGTGCCTTCCTCATTAAAACACAAAATCCATGTATGGGAGAACCATGTCTATCATGTCTACTGAATTTCACCAACACTTAGTAAAGGCAGACACATAGCAGACACTCAGTAGTAAATCTATGATTTGTTAGTAAATAACCTCTCCAAAGTTCTTATCATCTTAGCAATTTTATATCTGCTTGATTATTAAAGAGAAAATAAACACACTCTGCTAATTATAGCACCCAGTTCAGTTCAGAGGTCCCTTACTCCTGGAATCTTTCCTGACACATTCCTTCTAAATCAAACGACCTTCCTATAAGATCCTAGAATTCTACATTTACCTTTGTTACTCCTCATATCTATTTTGCTTGACTTCAAGGTCAAGAAATGTCATATTCATCCCTGTATCCCTAACACATAGATAAACTGCCGGGTACATGGTAGGATCTCAATAAACTTGTTTTTAGATGAATTACTGGATGATTGTATAACTGCTACTATAAAGGGATAAACAAACAAAAAAGGGATACAAAGAATGGAGGGGCTATTTCATAGAAGAACAAAATAATTTAATTCTTGGTTGGGGCACAAGGCTGGGCCATTTACAGTACATGTATGTATGTGGGGCCTTCTAGAACTGGCATGTAGAAACTCGGATGTAAGGAGAACCTTGAACATCTACACTGTGTAGAACTTAACTCCAGGCACTGAGAATTGGTTGCCCCAAAGAAAAAAGCAACAGCAAAAGTAATATATCAGATATAATACTAGGGACAGAAATCCTAAAGCATTTAGATGGCACATTTTCTCTCTTTTTTCTTAAAAAAATCCAACACGGCTCCATGCATCCTTGCCAATGGCTTTGATTTTTCTCTTATCAGGTCCATGTGCCATTTTCCTACTCAAGTGCCTTTCTAAAAATCCATAGGAGAGTTGAATACCATACAGCTCAGATTTCGGGATCCAGACTCCCCACCAAAGAAATGGACCAATGTCAGTTGTGGAAAACCCACATATTACCTTTATTGCAATATCAGTCACTGAAGGTTCTTCAAACCATGAGGTGACATAACAGTGCAATCTCATGGCCATCTTGAACTGTCCAAACAAGAAACACCAACTATATTTTTAATTTCATTTAGAACATTTAATGCAAAGGAGTCAGTGGCAAAGAATTTCAAGGTTGATGATTTTTTCAGAGACAGACATGAAGCATCTGGAGTCTGTGGGGGTTTCCTAATGGGAACTCTTTACCATGCAAAAGATACCATAAGACACGGAGTTGTAGGGAAGCACTGAAAAGAATAATTCCTGGCAGAATGTGTCCAAATTAGACCATCTACTAGTTAGAGGGGCCATCGGGATACTCAGAACCAGCAGATATTTTTCAGCCGTGAAGACTACAACAGACTAGAATCAAGGGTCCATTTCGAGCCTCAAACAAAACACTTTCTTGAATGCCCATAATGAACTTCAGAATGAAAATGAAACGGGAGTGGACACTAGCCAGGATGCACTTGTCACTATGGTAACTCCTACCGATGAACTGATGTGAGAGCTTAATGATCCCCCAAAGAAGTCTGTGTTTAGGAAAATAAACATAAAGCTCATACCAAGGAGAATTTCTCTGAAGGCACAGAGACCTGATACAATTAGAAATATTCCTAATTGCAAACTATGTGAAACGGTGTGAAGATCCTAAAATGTGTTGAAGGTAAAGCCCAAGAAGGCAGCAGGTTGAAGAAAGGTTGTCTTGGAAACTGGGAAGGGCATGCAGTTGGAAGGGCACGATCAAACAACACTGAAGGAAGAGGTAACGAAGACTCCAGTGGGACAAAGGGATAATTCGCGAGTAATCCTATCAAATTACTCATTCAATGTCCTCACCTACTGTGAGCCCCTGGACAATTAACTGGGTTTATGAGAAAAGGTGCATTCTATGGTCAGTTGAGTGTCACTGAGAAGAATGCTGAAGACTTGAAAATACGAGGTACAACTCAATGTATGTGGTGGGGGGCAGGCGGGCTTATGTATTTAAGAGTCCTCACCAAAGGTAAATACATTTAAGAACCATAGCCACTGCCAATGTACTAATCAAATCAAGACAACAAGAGCACAAAGGAATACAATTTGCGGCAATTTTGCCCATGGATAATGCAAAATGTGTAGCGACTCTCTTTTATTACAAACCCATTTAAAAAATGATACTGTATTCACTGTTTTGAGAAGATGACATTGAAAATCAAATAAGAGCTGGTAAATAAGAAGAAAAGGGCAGCAATTACACTTAAATCAGCAAAACACATTTAAATAGAGGCTTCACTCTCTGTGAGACACGGTGCTGGGAGATAGGAGAGCACAGCAAAATCAGATGACAACTGAGGTGGCCTATGATCTGCAGGGGAGACAAAGACACCCCACGCGCCCGTGTCTGAGGCCAAGCTTCTGCTCCCGCCTCATGTCAGCTCATGCCCCTCTGTCAAAACTTGCATCCTTTAAGATCAAGCTCTTCTCCCTGTATTTCTTCTCAAGGTTATTAATGCCTTATTCACGCGATCACCTGAGTGAAGAAGGCTTGGAGTCACCTGCACTCCTCCTGTCCCCTCTCCACTCACATGTAATCAGTGAGCAAACCCTCTGAATTCTGTTTGTAAAATGGCTTTCCAGTCAGTCCTTGCTTCACCCCCATCCTTTATCACTGTGTTAAACCACTTCCCTTTGGCCCCTTCCCAGGNCCTGTCCCCTCTCCACTCACATGTAATCAGTGAGCAAACCCTCTGAATTCTGTTTGTAAAATGGCTTTCCAGTCAGTCCTTGCTTCACCCCCATCCTTTATCACTGTGTTAAACCACTTCCCTTTGGCCCCTTCCCAGGCCATTAGAATAACCTACTAGTTATGCTTTGCTCTCTAGTCTCTGCCCTCCCCCATTCATTCCCCTTTAATTAACTTCCAACTTCTAGTGACAGAGTTACACCTTCGGCAAATCTCCCTTTACCCCCTATTCCCAGATGAGGTTATGTTCCAGTTCTGTGCCATCACTGCGTATCTATGCATCTCTGCCATGGCACACATAACCTATCCTTATGGCTAGACTGGGTGCTCATTTAATCCCTAGTGTCTACCACAGAGCCTGTCGCTCATTGGAAGAACAGGATGGAAGAACAGATATTCAACAGACACTGTGTAACGAATAGATTATTAGTATGAACAGTGCACTTAGAGAGGACAGAGTGATCGGTTCTACCTGAGAGATAAGGTGAGGCTTCTCAGAAGAGGTGATGTCTCATCCTGGCTTGGTCCTTTTTATTATACCATATTCATAACAACTCAGTGAAATAGATTCTGTCTCCATTTTTACAACTAAGGAAACTTAATCTCTGACAAGTAACTTGCCCAAAGTTAATACACCTATGATATGCTTTATAATGGATTTCTCTGGAATACTAAAGGGTTTGGATTGTATTCCTTAGGCAACTGGGAGTCATCAAATTTTTTTTTTTTTTTAAGGAGGGAAATAATGTCATCAGATACATATTTAAATTAACTCTGGCAACTGAAGTTGGAAGTTAAAGGAGAATGAATGGGGCAAGGCAGAGACTAGAGAGCAAAATCATAACTAGTAGGTTATTCTAATGGCCTGGGAAGAGGTCAAAGGGACAGTGACATTTATTAATTTAACACAGTGACAATGATGAGGGTGAGGCAGGGACTGATTGCTGCTGCTGCTGCTAAGTCACTTCAGTCATGTCCGACTCTGTGCGACCCCATAGACGGCAGCCCACCNTAGAACTAACACCCAAAAAAGATGTCCTTTTCATTATAGGGGACTGGAATGCAAAAGTAGGAAGTCAAGAAACACCTGGAGTAACAGGCAAATTTGGCCTTGGAATGCAGAATGAAGCAGGGCAAAGACTAATAGAGTTTTGCCAAGAAAATGCACTGTCATAGCAAACACCCTCTTCCAACAACACAAGAGAAGACTCTACACATGGACATCACCAGATAGTCAACACTGAAATCAGATTGATTATATTCTCTGCAGCCAAAGATGGAGAAGCTCTATACAGTCAACAAAAACAAGACCAGGAGCTGACTGTGGCTCAGATCATGAACTCCTTATTACCAAATTCAGACTCAAATTGAAGAAAGTAGGGAAAACCACTAGACCATTCAGGTATGACCTAAATGAAATCCCTTATGATTATACAGTGGAAGTGAGAAATAGATTTAAGGGCCTAGATCTGATAGAGTGCCTGATGAACTATGGAATGAGGTTCGTGACATTGTACAGGAGACAGGGATCGAGACCATCCCCATGGAAAAGAAATGCAGAAAAGCAAAATGGCTGTCTGGGGAGGCCTTACAAATAGCTGTGAGAACAAGAGAGGCAAAAAGCAAAAGAGAAAAGGAAAGATATAAGCATCTGAATGCAGAGTTCCAAAGAAAATATAAGAAAGCCTTCTTCAGCGATCAATGCAAAGAAATGGAGGAAAACAACAGAATGGTAAAGACTAGAGATCTCTTCAAGAAAATTAGAGATACCAAGGGAACATTTCATGCACAGATGGGCTCGATAAAGGACAGAAATGGTATGGACCTAATAGAAGCAGAAGATATTAAGAAGAGGTGATACCAAGGAAAAACATTTCATGCAAAGATGGGCTCAATAAAGGACAGAAATGGTATGGACCTAACAGAAGCAGAAGATATTAAGAAGAGGTGGCAAGAATACATGGAAGAACTGTACAAAAAGATCTTCATGACCCAGATTGAATACTCTATGAGCTACATTACAGGGTCTGGGATGGTGCTCCTAAGCTGAAGCCATTCTCCTACCTTTGTAAACACCCAGTCACCTTTTTCTCTTCACCTGGGCAGTAGGATTTCTGCCACGGTCAACACTTTCCACCTATATCAAGGGACAAAGAAGTCAACTCTTTCTCAACCTTTCCTTTCTAAGCCTAGGGCTTGAATGGAATAGGTTCCCAAGAGTCTAAGCAAGAATTATTTCAATTATCTATACTGTCACAACACTTATTATCTAGCAGGGACTATTTTAAGGATGAGGAAACTCAAGTACTGGCAGTTCCTAATCCCAGTGCTGGTTGAATTCAACAGACTGACTCCCAGCCCAAATGTCTCTCACATTAGAAACTGCCAAGTTGTCAGAATTTCCACTCTTATTATGATGCAGAGAAGAAAACAAATGACTTCAAGATTAACATTATGCCTGTTCCATTAAGGAGTAACTTGTTAAGCTGTTGGAAACTCAATGGTCAAGCCCTTTAAACCCAGTTTTGTGTTCAGACAATTTTAGATAAAAAACAAAACCCCTGAGACTCCAGATGGAGTCAAAGCCTGTTTGTAGTTCAGCAGGGAAAATGGCAATATGTGTCATGAAGGACACAGTTATTTTTAATCACAGAGCTACTCTTTACACCCATAGGGATTTTGTCACAAAGGATGGGTGATTAAAGAGTTCGTTATCTGTAGCTGTGAGATCATCAGAAAGTCTAAATAAAAGTTTATCAGTGCCAGGTCATCAGGAAACGGGCATCAGCACCCTTTCCCATCCTTTCAGTCAGATGGAGAACTGCTTTAACTGCACTTGTTTCTTCCTGGTAAGAGCTTAAGGTAACATCTATCCCCTTTGGTATGTGTTCTGGAAAAGTAGATGAGAACTCTTAAGAAACAGTGCATCCATCTTCTGGAAAGGGAACATGATTCTCTCATGCCAGAAAGACTCCAGTGAGTCTTCTGCAGCTGGCCTACCTGTCCAACTCCAAGGACTGCATTACTCATCACTGAGTCCTAATACCTAGCCTGATACCTAGTAGGCACTCAACAAAAGTTGTTGAACTAGTGAATCAATAAGTATGTCCAATCCATTTTCGTATCGTAAAGTACCTATTATAATGTTGTGTGTGTGCTAAGTCATGACTGACTCTTTACAAACTCATGGACTGTAGCATTCCAGGCTCCTCTGTCCATGGGATTTCCCAGGCAAGAATACTGGACTGGATTGCCATCTCCTTCTCCAGGAGATTTCCCCCATCTAGGGATCAAATTCACATCTCCTGCATTGGCAGGCAGATTCCTTACCACTGAGCCACCTGGGAAGCTCATTATAAACTGTGTCTATTATAATGTTAGACACAGTCTATAATCAGTAGGTAATCTAACCCAAAATCTGATGGGAAAGATTGGGTAGAATTTAAACTTTGCATCATCCATTAGCATTTTGAAAAGGCCAGTAGATGCCCAGATGGTCAAAACATGACCTCTGACACGTTCTTAAGGTCTGAAGCGACTGTGGTGATGGGTAATCTCACTTTCCTGTCTAGCAGGACACACGTGTGTGCACAAACATAATCAAATATGGCTCCAGGAAACAGCCATTCGCACATTTGCTAATTGTAGCTTTGTTCATGCGGCTTTATGGGGAGGAGGAACCATTTGTGAACCTCTTAAACTGACATGAGACCATTTTCAGTTCATTCTGTGAGCAACTGTGATGCGCCCGAGACCCTGCCAAGAAAGTCCAGCCCAAAGAACTAGACAAATAAATAGAAATGGATTCATTTGACTGAGCGACACGTTCATTTAATTAAAGCACAAAATCAGCTCTGAAACAAATGATTATCCCTGGCAAAGAAGCAGAAACTGGTCTGTAATTAATAAATTTCTAATGGTTCTTCTGCAGGCTGAGAGGGTTCTCCAGTGAAGAAATGGAGAGTGGAGAGAAGCTGGGGAGAATAAAAGAGGGAAAGGGAAGAGGAAAAGGGCATATCTAAACTTTTAGATACAGAGAATGAGAGGCCATTTATTTTTGTGAGGTCAAATCCTGCTAGATCAAAATTATTACAGTACAATTTTTCGTGTAGCAAAACAGATATCCAAGCCTCAAGAGAGGATCAATTAGTTAAAACCACAAAAACAATTTTAGGTCAATGAGGCTTTTCCTTCTATTATTTCATCTATTCCTCCATTCCACAGTGTGGTCTGAATTTTAGGGACCCTAATGGCAAAAATCTAATTTTCCAATACTTAGTGGTAATAAATACCTATATATGTAGCTTATAGTAAACATGAACTCATGATGACCAAACAACATAAAAGAAATGGGACAAACTGGAAATTATAGTCAAATGCTTCTCATATATTTTCAGACCCTCTGTATGTGAACCTCATCAATGTTCCACGGTTTTTAGTGCTAAACATTCACTTTACTTCTCTGATATAACTTGGAAAGACTGAGTCTTCTGATATGAACATCAAAGCTCCATCACCTCTTACGAAGCAGACACTTGAAACCTTTGAGGTCACTGTTAATAATTTTCTGTGCACTCCTTTATGCCGAATCAATTTCAATTAAATCAATTAAAATGGCAGCTAGCAATCAATTTAAATTTCACATCATTGATCTAATAAGATTAAGATTACTAAGGATATTTGAGGGACATCAGGAAATGCTGGGTTGGCATCTCTGCTTCATTATGATGTCAAGTTGGGGGATGAACAAATTTGATTTCTTGGTGCTCCCAAATCTCAGGTATGCAAGAGACAGCCCAGCAAAATGACACCCTCCCTTTCCTAGCAGCCCTAAATCATGGAAAATGGGGGATGGAAAATGATAACCAGGTGTGATAAGCAAGCTATTAAGAAAAATCTTTTATTTGAACACCCTCAGCATTAATGTTTAAAAGTGCATTGGCACTGAGAGTTTTTTATAAACTGCATCTTTGAAAGAAGAGATACTTCACAGCAGGCAGGTAGGTTGGAAAGAAAGGGCATTGGTTTTGGAGACAACTAGTTATCTTACCCACTGGGGTGATTAATTTTACATGTCAACTTGACTGAGCCACAGGGTGCTCAGATATTTGTCAAATGTTATTTTGAATGTGTCTGTGAGGGTGTTTTGGATGAGATTAACATTTGAATAGGTAGAGGAATAAAGCAGATTGCTCTCTCCAGTGTGGGTGGGCCTCAACCAATCAGTCAGACTTGCACAGAACAAAAAGGTTAATCCCCCCCTCAAGTAAAAGCGAACCCCTCCTGCCTGACTTGTCTTCAGCTGGGACACTGGGCTGTTTCCCGGCCTTTGCACTTGAACTGTAACACTGGCTCTTCTTGGGTTTTCAGCCTGCCAGTATTTGGACTGGAACTACACCACTGGCTGTCCTGGGTCCCCAGCTTTCTGACTATAGATCTTAGCCTCCATAATCATGAGAGCTAGTTCCTAATGGACACTCAGTTAATCAATTCACCGCCCCCCTGCCTTTCCCTGCCTATGCTTGTATCTCCTATATAATATTTAAAATGTATCTCCTATTGGTTCTGTTTCTCTGAAGAATCCTTGCATCTGCTAGTTTTAATTGTGTAGCACTGCAGCTCTCTGGGTGGGCCTCAGTTTCTTTATCTGTAGTATGGGTTTCATGACCACTAGCTTGCAAAGTTATTATATGAACTAAATATGGAATTTAAAATGCCAAATGTGCAAATAGGTGCACAATCAGTATTAGCTCTAGACTTGCCCTATGTGATAACATTGGTAACCTGTGTCTTTGAAATAAAAACAGCATCTAATGGTAATATCAAGTATTCATGATTTTGAAAATGACTGTCAAATGATGAAACCTCCCTGGTTTTCAATATAAACACCTAAAGTGTTCTTGCTGGAGATGAGACACATACTTTTCTTTGTCTTTTCCTCTCTTGTAGCTTTACTGGAGGTCCTACCACTATAGCTTTGCCCTGATACTTGTCACATGTAAGAGACAGTGGAGGTGCTGTGGAAATTACCTTCTGTCTTGCCCTGCAGGACTGACTGTCCAGGAGAGTTTGTTTCATTTCTCCTGGGGAATACAGGATGTGGGGTTGCAGTGGTGTTGTCTCCTGAGAACTGTGGAGAAAAGGTTGCTTAGATCTTGGGGACCTCACCTACAAGGCTGGGTGATCTGTTAGATGGGCTCCTTTCCATGTGGGTTTTAAGATGAGATACCCTCCTGCACTCCAAGGGTTGATGCCTCTCTCTGAGTTCACCTGGGTATGACAAGCAGACTCATTAAGCCCAAAGGGAGGTTTACTCTGATGCTACAGGAGAGATGAGTGTCTGGAGTACTCCATGTGCTGAACCTACACAGTGCCCCCAACCTTTCATAAGTGTCAGACTCATATGGAGGTGAAACTGTCTAAAATACTAACACTTGGGCTGGAGAGCCTGACATGACAGTTTCAGAGTAGGGTCTCCAAATCTACATTTTGATGAAGCCTGCCCAGATACTTCTGCAACAGAGAGGTCATGGATTTGGGGGAGCAGACTGGGGTGCAGAAGAGAGAACGATGCTACTGTACAATCCTCTCATCCACTGGTTCTTGATCTACCATCCCAGGTAGCCTAGTCTCTTGAGTTGCTTTTTTAAAAAATATTTATTTGGTTATGCTAGGTTGTAGTTGCAGCGCATGGGATCTTTGATCTTTGTTATAGCATGTGGGATCTTTAATTGTGGCATGCAAACCATTAGTTATGGCATGTGGGATCTAGTTCCTTGACCAGGGATTGAACCTGGGCCCTCTGCATTGGGAGCACAGAGTCTTAGCCAGTGGACCACCAGGGAAGTCTCTAGTCTCTTGAGTTGATTCCTCTTCACCCCCACTGCCACCACCCCTGCTCAGGATGTCCTCATCTCCTGCACAGATCAATGCAACAGCTTCCTGACTGGATGTCTTGTCCTTCTCCAGTGCCTCTTCTCATCTTTTGATATACAGATCTGATCAGCATAGTCTCCAGTCTAAAACCTTTCAGTGTCTCCTCATTGTCTCTAAATTCCTTCTGTTCTGTTCAGTCACTCAGTCTTGTCTGACTCTTTGTGACCCCACGGGCTGCAGCACGGCAGGCTTCCCTGTCCATCACCAACTCCCAGAGCTTACTCAAACTCATGTCCATTGAATCAGTGATGCCATCCAACCATCTCATCCTCTGTCATCCCCTTCTCCTCCTGCCTTCATTTGACCCTTTCCAGCATCAGGGTCTTTTCAAATGAGTCAGTTCTTCGCATCAGGTGGCTGAAGTATTGGGGTTTCAGCTTCGGCATCAGTCCTTCCAATGAATATTCAGGACTGATTTCCTTTAGGATTGACTGGTTTAATCTCCTTGCAGACTCTTGAGAGTCTCTTGGAACTTAAGGGGACTTGGAAATTCCTTAAGGGGATCAAACAAACAAGGCATTCACATTTATGACTGGGTCCCTTTTCAACCTGGCTTCAGCTGGCTGATCCTTTCTCTCACTCTCTCTCTCTCCACCTGTAATCATACTAGCCTTCCTTGTGTTCCTGGAATGCACCAAGCTTTCTCTTCTATCTTGACCTTAGAATAGGCTGGCTATTCCCTCTCCCTGAGACACCTTCCCAATTCCCATTTGCCCTAGTTACTGCCTCTTCCTCTTTTAGATCTCAGCTTCTTGAGGAAGGTTTTCCTGATCTTTCAGAGTCAGGGAATTCCCTCCCCAAAGTGTAACTAACGTTCCCTTTCACATCACCTGTTGTGTTACTATGATTCTTTCTTTGATGAGTGCCTTCCTCATTAAAACACAAAATCCATGTATGGGAGAACCATGTCTATCATGTCTACTGAATTTCACCAACACTTAGTAAAGGCAGACACATAGCAGACACTCAGTAGTAAATCTATGATTTGTTAGTAAATAACCTCTCCAAAGTTCTTATCATCTTAGCAATTTTATATCTGCTTGATTATTAAAGAGAAAATAAACACACTCTGCTAATTATAGCACCCAGTTCAGTTCAGAGGTCCCTTACTCCTGGAATCTTTCCTGACACATTCCTTCTAAATCAAACGACCTTCCTATAAGATCCTAGAATTCTACATTTACCTTTGTTACTCCTCATATCTATTTTGCTTGACTTCAAGGTCAAGAAATGTCATATTCATCCCTGTATCCCTAACACATAGATAAACTGCCGGGTACATGGTAGGATCTCAATAAACTTGTTTTTAGATGAATTACTGGATGATTGTATAACTGCTACTATAAAGGGATAAACAAACAAAAAAGGGATACAAAGAATGGAGGGGCTATTTCATAGAAGAACAAAATAATTTAATTCTTGGTTGGGGCACAAGGCTGGGCCATTTACAGTACATGTATGTATGTGGGGCCTTCTAGAACTGGCATGTAGAAACTCGGATGTAAGGAGAACCTTGAACATCTACACTGTGTAGAACTTAACTCCAGGCACTGAGAATTGGTTGCCCCAAAGAAAAAAGCAACAGCAAAAGTAATATATCAGATATAATACTAGGGACAGAAATCCTAAAGCATTTAGATGGCACATTTTCTCTCTTTTTTCTTAAAAAAATCCAACACGGCTCCATGCATCCTTGCCAATGGCTTTGATTTTTCTCTTATCAGGTCCATGTGCCATTTTCCTACTCAAGTGCCTTTCTAAAAATCCATAGGAGAGTTGAATACCATACAGCTCAGATTTCGGGATCCAGACTCCCCACCAAAGAAATGGACCAATGTCAGTTGTGGAAAACCCACATATTACCTTTATTGCAATATCAGTCACTGAAGGTTCTTCAAACCATGAGGTGACATAACAGTGCAATCTCATGGCCATCTTGAACTGTCCAAACAAGAAACACCAACTATATTTTTAATTTCATTTAGAACATTTAATGCAAAGGAGTCAGTGGCAAAGAATTTCAAGGTTGATGATTTTTTCAGAGACAGACATGAAGCATCTGGAGTCTGTGGGGGTTTCCTAATGGGAACTCTTTACCATGCAAAAGATACCATAAGACACGGAGTTGTAGGGAAGCACTGAAAAGAATAATTCCTGGCAGAATGTGTCCAAATTAGACCATCTACTAGTTAGAGGGGCCATCGGGATACTCAGAACCAGCAGATATTTTTCAGCCGTGAAGACTACAACAGACTAGAATCAAGGGTCCATTTCGAGCCTCAAACAAAACACTTTCTTGAATGCCCATAATGAACTTCAGAATGAAAATGAAACGGGAGTGGACACTAGCCAGGATGCACTTGTCACTATGGTAACTCCTACCGATGAACTGATGTGAGAGCTTAATGATCCCCCAAAGAAGTCTGTGTTTAGGAAAATAAACATAAAGCTCATACCAAGGAGAATTTCTCTGAAGGCACAGAGACCTGATACAATTAGAAATATTCCTAATTGCAAACTATGTGAAACGGTGTGAAGATCCTAAAATGTGTTGAAGGTAAAGCCCAAGAAGGCAGCAGGTTGAAGAAAGGTTGTCTTGGAAACACCCTTCCCGTACGTCAACCTTCCCGTGCTAGTTTGTTGTGACTTCCTTCTCCATTGCTTCTGAGGTCACCCTGTTTCCCTATTAAGCGCTCATTAGGATAGTTTAATGAGTAAGTTACAGGAGTGGATGACACTCGGGGACCTGTTAATTGACCCAAATACTCTTTTCCACGTAAGATACCAGTCAACTCACAGTGACTCTTCTTACGACTTCTGAACTTTTATGCTCCATGTTGAGTTACATACACCACCCCCCGTCCGCCCGAATACATAAATTCTCAGGAGTGGTTTCCATTTATGTAAATTCTTGGTATCGGTGACGGTTACATGATTAGTTTAGTTCTGTTGTTCTCGTGTTTCCTTATGTTAAACGCCGTTAAAACGGGTACCTATTACGTTTTACACATCGCTGAGAGAAAATAATGTTTGGGTAAATTTTTTACTATGACATAAGTGACAAAACTCTTCTACTGTAACTTTTAGTTTATTCTCGACCATTTATTCTTCTTTTCCCGTCGTTAATGTGAATTTAGTCGTTTTGTGTAAATTTATCTCCGAAGTGAGAGACACTCTGTGCCACGACCCTCTATCCTCTCGTGTCGTTTTAGTCTACTGTTGACTCCACCGGATACTAGACGTCCCCTCTGTTTCTGTGGGGTGCGCGGGCACAGACTCCGGTTCGAAGACGAGGGCGGAGTACAGTCGAGTACGGGGAGACAGTTTTGAACGTAGGAAATTCTAGTTCGAGAAGAGGGACATAAAGAAGAGTTCCAATAATTACGGAATAAGTGCGCTAGTGGACTCACTTCTTCCGAACCTCAGTGGACGTGAGGAGGACAGGGGAGAGGTGAGTGTACATTAGTCACTCGTTTGGGAGACTTAAGACAAACATTTTACCGAAAGGTCAGTCAGGAACGAAGTGGGGGTAGGAAATAGTGACACAATTTGGTGAAGGGAAACCGGGGAAGGGTCCGGTAATCTTATTGGATGATCAATACGAAACGAGAGATCAGAGACGGGAGGGGGTAAGTAAGGGGAAATTAATTGAAGGTTGAAGATCACTGTCTCAATGTGGAAGCCGTTTAGAGGGAAATGGGGGATAAGGGTCTACTCCAATACAAGGTCAAGACACGGTAGTGACGCATAGATACGTAGAGACGGTACCGTGTGTATTGGATAGGAATACCGATCTGACCCACGAGTAAATTAGGGATCACAGATGGTGTCTCGGACAGCGAGTAACCTTCTTGTCCTACCTTCTTGTCTATAAGTTGTCTGTGACACATTGCTTATCTAATAATCATACTTGTCACGTGAATCTCTCCTGTCTCACTAGCCAAGATGGACTCTCTATTCCACTCCGAAGAGTCTTCTCCACTACAGAGTAGGACCGAACCAGGAAAAATAATATGGTATAAGTATTGTTGAGTCACTTTATCTAAGACAGAGGTAAAAATGTTGATTCCTTTGAATTAGAGACTGTTCATTGAACGGGTTTCAATTATGTGGATACTATACGAAATATTACCTAAAGAGACCTTATGATTTCCCAAACCTAACATAAGGAATCCGTTGACCCTCAGTAGTTTAAAAAAAAAAAAAAATTCCTCCCTTTATTACAGTAGTCTATGTATAAATTTAATTGAGACCGTTGACTTCAACCTTCAATTTCCTCTTACTTACCCCGTTCCGTCTCTGATCTCTCGTTTTAGTATTGATCATCCAATAAGATTACCGGACCCTTCTCCAGTTTCCCTGTCACTGTAAATAATTAAATTGTGTCACTGTTACTACTCCCACTCCGTCCCTGACTAACGACGACGACGACGATTCAGTGAAGTCAGTACAGGCTGAGACACGCTGGGGTATCTGCCGTCGGGTGGTCCGAGGGGGCAGGGACCCTAAGAGGTCCGTTCTTGTGACCTCACCCAACGGTAAAGGAAGAGGTTACGTAGTTTCACCTTTCACTTTCACTTCAGCGAGTCAACACAGGCTGAGAATCGCTGGGGTACCTGACGTCGGGTGGTCCGAGGAGGCAGGTAACCTAAAAGGTCCGTTCTCACGACCTCACCCCACGGTAACGGAAGAGGTTCCCTGACTGATCTTTCGGTAAAATGTTTGTCTTAAGTCTCCCAAACGAGTGACTAATGTACACTCACCTCTCCCCTGTCCTCCTCACGTCCACTGAGGTTCGGAAGAAGTGAGTCCACTACCACACTTATTCCGTAATTATGCCTTGAGAAGAAATACAGGGAGGAGAACTGGATGAAGACCTGATGGGAAAGACAATTGGGTTGACTTTGGATATTTTAAATTTGAGATGTCAGTGGACTACGCATCAGAGGCTCACATCTTTTAAGGGTATTAATGTAAGGAACTGAAGCTTCATAGAGGTTAAGATGTATTTGAAAGTAACTTTGAAGTAGGGGATGGTTAAAGCAATGGGAGTGGGCGAGGTTCTCTAGATAGCATGCAAGATGAGAAAAACCAAGAGGACCTACCTCCAGGGGGCGTCAACATTTGGGGAGTGGTAGAGGGAGGCGGCAAGCCACCCACCTGAGAAGGAGCCATTAGAAACCAAAGGGGAGGGCCAAGGGGGTCACTATCACGCTCATGGAATAGATGAGCACTGAGGAGGAAAAACTTACTGCTATCCGATGATGATACAGAAGAGCCAGTTATGAAGAGACCTGATATGTGAGCATCAGATTTATAACACCAGTGACACAGCTGAAGTTAGACATGGAGAAGCCTGGAAATTAAATAAACTGAGAGATACCAGAAAGAGCCATCAAGCATAGCTCAGGTACACATGACAAGGAATCTGATTCACATTTTCTCATCTAGCAGCTGCAAATATTACTAGATTTTATTCCTTAGTAAAGAGGTAAAGGAAGCTTTTCTCAGGGACAACTGGGGAAAACCATACCCTACTGCCTATACATAGATGCTAGAATTTTTAAACTGAATTAATGAGTGAACCGTAAACACATTTGACCTAAACCTACCTTGAGACAATTTATTAGGAACTCCCAGGAAAGCAGGGCCCTCTTACAGTAATAGTGGCTCCAGGAAGTGCTAGGGAGGACATTTGCAGAGATGCAGTGACTTTCAGAAAACCTCCAATAGTTTAAATGTATTAAAGTCAGTCTCTACTGCTGTTCTGTTTTGATTATCCTAAGAATACTGGCCTAGCAGTTCTTACCAAGTTAAACGTGTTGTATGCAACTCAGCAATCAGTTTTAGGTACTTTTCTAATGAATGAAAACTGATGTTTATACAAAGACCTGTATGTGCACGCTTTTATTTGTCCTTTTTAAAGATTTTATCTTGATGTGGACCATTTTTAAAGCCTTTATTGAATGTGTTACAATATTACTTCTGCTGGCATGTTTTGGTTTTCTGTACTGCAAGGCATATGGGATCTTAGTTCCCCGACCAGGGATCGAACCCACACCCCTTGCACTGGAAGGTGAACTCTTAACCACTGGACTGCCAGAGAAGTGAGTGTGAATGCTTACCAGCGTTATCAGTATTTGCCCAGATTGGAAACAATCTAGATGTCCTTCACCTGGGGAATGGATAAGTAACTGTGGTATATCCATCCAACTCAATGCTGAAAAGTGAGCGTGAATGAGCAAGCGACACACACCCTCAGCTGTGGTAAGGGTCAGTGTGTCATAGCAAGTGAAAGAAGCCAGATTTCATGAGTCCCATGAAATGACATTCTGGAAAGGGCAAAACTGAGAACAGAAAACCCATCAGTGGCTTCCAGACACTGGAGGTAATGAGAAGCGTTGCCAATGTGGGGGTAGCAGGGAGAGTATTTTCTGGAGTTATAAAACTGTTACATCTTGACTGTGGTGGTGGTTGTTATACAACCATATGCATTTATTAAAACTTGCAGAACTGTACATTAAAAAATGGTGATTTTACTGTACGTAAATTATACCTTATGAGAAACAATGAGAAAAAAGAGTACCAGCCTGGGAATTAAGAGAACTGGGATCTAGTTTCAGTTTTGCCACTGACTAGCTGGGTAACCACAGACCATCCTCTAACTGTCTTGGTGCCCAAAATTGTAAAATGAGATTTGAAATTTTCTCAAAAAGTCTACTGATGTGCTCTACAAAGACTCCTTTCTTCAAGCAAGGTGGTGGACCAGATGGCCTATTCCAATTCAGATGGCCTACTTTAGTTGCTAAAGTATCGTTGTGGGGGTGACTGGACTAAAATACTCAGTCTGTACACATGGTTCTGAAAAGTCTTCTTGGCTTAGGGAGTAGTGTTTCTAATTTGTGTTGTTCCATAAGATGGAGCTTTGGGCAAGTCCATCTGGTCATGTAATTCTCAACTAAAATTTGACACATATATTTTTGACAATGTGGAAAAAGCCCTTTGGGAAACACTAATGTTTAATGAGCTATAACTGGCCTTGGTAAACAATCATACTCTTATTTTTTTTTTTTTTTTCATTTTGCAGGCACTAATTAAAAAGGCCTTTGAAGACTGGCAGCATTTACTGTCTTCATTTGCCTTATCCTCCAGCTGGAACATCGCTTTCTACTGCTTAAATTTACCCAACCTTCACAGTTACTGTTACATTTTTATATTATCCATGTATCTGTAGCCAAGAAAGACACTGAAAAGGGCACTGCAGGAGTGGTTCTATACTACAGTGTTCCTGGGGTTGAGGGAAGCAATTACAGCTCAAAGGGGAAGATATTAAGAATAAAACTGTAATCTTGATGATGATGTTAAAAGTTTACACTTTTGACCTTGTGAAGCAGGAGTCCATGAACTATGAACTAGAAATTGTGCTTGTAAATAAAGTTTTTTTGGTGCACTACTATGCCCCATTCACTTCAGACTGTCTATGGTTGCTCTCCCATGACGGGTGGGGGCAGGGTTTTACAACAGACATTCTATGGCCTGTAAAGACTAAAATACTTACTATCTAGCTCTTCCCAGAATAAGTCTGCCAGCCCACTTTCATAGACTATGCCATGAACTGTGCTATATAGTTTTCACATAAAATCTCATGCAACCCTCTTATCATTGCTGTGAAATAGGAATAACTCACTGGACAGATCAGAGGTGATACAGTGTAATGGATACAGTTTGCTGTGAAGTCAGACAGACCTATACTAGGTTTTTTACTAGCTGTCCGAAACTGCACCTATTATTTATATTCTCTGACCTCAGTTTCCCCACAAGTAAATTGAAGCTAATGACCGTACTGATTATGCTAGGGTAAATGTCAAGGGTTGATGTGACAATTAGTGCATTGCTTTGCATACAGTAAATGTATACTCATCAGCTATATGAGAAACAGCTTTTAGTATCCCTGGGTGTTTTTCTTCCTAGAAATATCCTGTAATAAATAGCTAAGGATGCCCCCTGTAAGTTTGATTATGGATTAATTTGGTGGATCCCAGAATAATTTGCACCACCCTGTGTATTATTTAAAGCACCTTTCTTTCCTTGTCTTTCATGCGTCGAGCAGAAGGAAAGTATGATGATGTTATTTCCTGCTCTGTACTGCATTTCACAAAAGACAGCTGCAGGTGCCCTGACATGGCTGAGTTTCCTGCAGGAACATGGAAGCAAGCAAGACCGCCAGATGAACAGCCCGGCTACTCCACAGAAGACCAAAAGGTTGCAGGAGGGGAGGAAGCACCTCAAAGGCACCAAAGGAACGAGAGTAAAGCAGAGCCAAACACTGATTATGTTGCTGGCAAATATCAGGCAGTTACAGGGCCATTGTGCACAAAGGCAGGGCAGTTAGAGACCAGCATTTTAGCTGAAGGATGGTTTTGGCTTTAGATAATGAGCTGCTTCAGGAATTTTTGTCACAGTTCATCGATAGAGCCCATAAACGGATGTTTTTACTATGACTCCACCATACACATTTTTAAAGCACCTTACAGTTTTTGTCACTGGTCAGCATCCAGAAGAGGGGTACGAAGAAAAAAGAGGGCAGAAACTTCATCTCTCCTGTGCTCAGATAACCTACAGTGACAGGCCGGAGCCCTCCTGGTCTACTTGTGATGATTTTGGCCATATTACTGTCATGGGGCTCCTGGTGGCTAAGCGACAATGACTGGTGTAGAAGAAAAGTTTGAGACAAATTTTAAAACATCAGTTAAAAGTTAGAAAATTAGCCTTAATTATCTATTAGTTTACTTCCTCTAGAAACAGGGTAGAATGTGCTTTCAGATGGATGTATCTAATTTGGAGGTCTGATTACAAACTGAAATAACTGATTTCTGTATAATTTCTACATCCAAAGGATGTTGTTTCCTTGAGAGGAAATCTTTAGAGTCCATTCATTTGTTTCATTTTGGAGTTGATTTCCAAGTTTGTGGCAGGTTCTTTTGAATGCCTCTAGTGGAGTAAGCCTTCATCCTTGGAGAACTGGGTTCCTCTTTAGAAATGGCAGCCCAATATTTAGCTTTAGATCTTGTAAATAAAGTGGGTAATCAAGCATGGAGAAACACGGTGGGTCCAAGATAAAGCTTGGGAAAAAAACCCAAATAATGCAATTATAAAATAAGTAAAGGATCTATAATAGATGTTTACCCAAAGAAGATACACAAATGGCTAGTAAGAACTTGAAAAGGTATTCAATATCATTAGCCGTCAGGAAAATACAAATCAATATCACAGTTACATTCTACTTTACACATATTAGAATGGTTTTAATAAAGAAGACATGCAGTAACAAGTGTTGGCCACTATGTGGAGAAACTGAGACCCTCATAGACTGCTTGTGGGAATATAAAAGGGTACAGCTTGCTCTGGAAAACAGTCTGGCAGCTCCTGTAATGGTTACACATGGAATTACCTTATGACTCTAAAATTCCATGCCCAGGTATATACCCAAGAGAAATGAAAACAAGTCTATACAAAATGTTGTACGAGAATGTTCAAAACAATATTAAAGAAAATATCCAAGATTCATAAACAATCCAAGTGTCCAACTGATGAATGAATAAATCAAATGTGGTACATTCACATGATGAAATACAATTTGGCAAATAAAAAAAATGAAATATTGACACATGCTTATAACATGAGGGAACCTCAGGAACATTATTCTAAGTGAAAGTAGCCAATTGCAAAAGACCACGTATTGGATTATTCCATTCATAGGCAAGGTCTAGAATAGGCAGATAGAAAGCAGATTGATGGTTTTTAAAAGCTGCTGGTTGGGGAGCATTGGGAAGAAATGGGGAATGACTGTGAGTGGGTATGGGTTTCTTTCTGGGGTGATGAAAATGTTTCAAAATAATTGTGGTGATGGGTGCACAACTCTGTGACTGTACTAAAAAATCACTGAATTTATACTTTAAGTAGTTAAACTGTATATCCTGTGAATTTATATCTCAATAAAGGATAGTATAAGAATAAAGCTTTGATATAAATTAAGAAGGTTGATTTAATTTTGTGGCTTCTATTACTGACTGCTAACTACGTGCTGTGCTTACTGTCACACTGCTCTGAGTGATGTATATATTCGAGATCATTTAATTCTCATAACACCCTATGAGGTGAGTAGATTTACTGATCTCACTTTTCAGAGATCAGGAAATTGGAACACAGACAGACTAAGTAACTTCCATGAAATAACACACCAGTAAGTGTTGAGGCCAAGATTTAAAATTCAGGCCTGTGTGAAATTCATGGTTTCTCCTTGTTTCTTTTAAAATATTTTATTCTTTATGCTCAACGTCACTCATTATCAGAGAAATGCAAATCAAGACCACAATGAGATACCACTTCACACCAGTCAGAACGGCTGCGATCCAAAAGTCTGCAAGCAATAAATGCTGGAAAGGGTGTGGAGAAAAGGGAACCCTTTTACACTGTTGGTGGGAATGCAAACTAGTACAGCCACTATGGAGAACAGTGTGGAGATTCCTTAAGAAATTGCAAATAGAACTGCCTTATGACCCAGCAATCCCATTGCTGGGCATACACACCGAGGAAACCAGAATAGAAAGAGACACATGTACCCCAATGTTCATTGCAGCACTGTTTATAATAGCCAGGACATGGAAACAACCTAGATGTCCATCAGCGGATGAATGGATAAGAAAGCTGTGGTATATATACACAATGGAGTATTACTCAGCCATTAAAAAGAATACATTTGAATCAGTTCTAATAAGATGGATGAAACTGGAACCAATTATACAGAGTGAAGTAAGCCAGAAAGAAAAACACCAATACAGTATACTAACACATATATATGGAATTTAGAAAGATGGTAATGAGGACCCTG
>SJYX01022250.1:22678-39172 GCA_006410675.1 Oreotragus oreotragus
GCAGCACTGTTTATAATAGCCAGGACATGGAAACAACCTAGATGTCCATCAGCGGATGAATGGATAAGAAAGCTGTGGTATATATACACAATGGAGTATTACTCAGCCATTAAAAAGAATACATTTGAATCAGTTCTAATAAGATGGATGAAACTGGAACCAATTATACAGAGTGAAGTAAGCCAGAAAGAAAAACACCAATACAGTATACTAACACATATATATGGAATTTAGAAAGATGGTAATGAGGACCCTGCATGCAAGACAGCAAAAAAGATACAGATGTGTAGAGCGGACTTATGGACTCTGAGGGAGAAGGAGAGGGAGAGGGAGAGGGAGGGATGATTTGGGAGAATAGCATTGAAATATGTATACTATCATGTAAGAAATGAATTGCCAGTCTATGTTCAATGCAGGATGCAGGATGCTTGGGGCTGGTGTATGGGGATGATCTGGAGGGAAGATGTGGCGGGGGAGGTGGGAGGAGGGTTCATGTTTGGGAGTTCGTGTAAAAAAATAAATAAATACAAAAAAAAAAAAACAAAAACAAAACAAAAAAAAATAAAATATTTTATTCTTTAAACAGTTAATATGAACATATTGCAAGACACAAAATGACTTAAAAAGCATAAATCCTGTATCTCCCTTCTTCCCCGTCCCACAGGTAAGAGTCTATATTAGCTTCTTGTGTATCATATCCTTATGCACTTAAAACACATACGCATATTTCTCCCTCTTTCATTTGCAAATGCAGCATCCTCTCTCTCCACCTTGTTCTGCACCTTGCTTTTTCTACGTCATTCAGCATCTCTGGATCCTTCCATATCATTAGTCCTCAACTCGTGTTTATAACTTCTGAGAACACATTGCCGAGACGTACCACAACGTATTTATCTGGCCTCCTAACAGCGGACACTCAGGTTCTTCCTAAATATTGCTACTCAGTTAAAGGTTATGTTTTGAAATTGCCTTCTAAAGCATGAAGGAAACACATAAGAAACTTAATCAGTTGTGAATCAAGTCCCCACCCTCACAAATTGGCTCCTTTGAAGCAACAATCCATGTAAATGTGTTAGTAGGAAAATATTTCTTAAAAACAAAAATGAATTGCATTACACTAGAATCACAGTCCCATGTGAGCTGAGAAAGACAGTGTATCTCTAGAGACTGGAGAGGTGAGTTACACTCTTTCAAGGGAAAGTGCAGGGATTTCCCAAAGCGGAGGAACGTTCTAAGACATCTGTTTATACCTATCTAGCATATTATTTCCAGTGATGAGTATTTTCAGAGATGAGGGGTCAAATATTCAATACTGAATCACATCACTTGCCTGGTACATTTTTATGTGATATACAAGTCACTCAGTTCACCTGGGTGGAATGGAGTTACAATTCTTATTATAGCAAACCTAGACCCAAAATGTTTTAAGGCAACCCTAGCTGATTTTAGAACCTATATTATGAATCATAAAATGACTTGTCAATTTCTGTTTCCCTTTTCTTTTTTTAAAGAAATCGTCCTTTCAATAAGGTATGGATTTTCAAAGGCCATCCGACATAAAATGAGTTTGAACATTAACATGGAAAGGACAAGCAATAAAAAAAAATAGTAATAGGAGTGCAGACAAAATTTCCAAGAGCTAGAGAACATGATCTCTTCTTCTAAAGGGAGTGGAATGAAAGAATTCTAAAGGCACTGCTTTTGAAAGTGAAAGAAAATGACAACTGAATCTAAAAGGCTGAACTCCGCATTACCTTCCCAGAACACAAACATATATTTAGCTTAATAGAGTTGAGTACTATCTCAGGAAAAATCTTATATATTATGCATCTAGGGCAATGAAAGCTGTAGAAAATGATTTTGCAAAGCAAACACATGGCAGACTGTCAGTAGCAGAGGCAAAAAAAAAAAAAAAGGAAAAGTCCAAAGGTACACGTGATGAGTTCAGGTCTCATTTTGTGTCTCACCCCAGGAGGAGAACAGCAGAGCGGAGGAAACGCCAGATGCTGAACAGAACCGGGCAGGGCGGCACTGTGACTGGAGCTGAAATGGCGTGAGTGTGTTTTCTGATTACAAATGTAATACGGATTTATACTTAAAGATTGGAAAAATTTAGAAAAATAAAAAGAAAACAGAAATCACCCACAGTGTCACTCCCCATGGAAAACCATTATCAAAATACTGGCTAAACCATTTTCAACTCTTTTCCTATGTGCATATAAAAATATGTCTTTACAAAATTGGGTTCATATTATAAATGAAATTTTGTGTGACCTTTCCCCCTTCTTCCTATTACTTGGAGTACTTTCCCATGTTGTCATATACTCCTTGAAGATATAATTCCAACGACTCCATTATATTGTGTCTTCTCAGCTCACGTTGAATTATCTGATTCTCCCTGTATTGCTGAACTTCTAGGCTGTTTTCAGTTTCTCAGTTTTATACACAGCACTGCAGTGGACATTCCTGTGATAAATCTTTGCATCTCTCTCTACTTCTTAAGAGAAACTTAAAAGTATATCACTAAGTTGGATTCACATGTAAGTCACTTAGTGTACCTGTTAACTGTAAATTTACCATTGAAAGTCTCTGGAGACCAAAGCAGATAATGCACACCAAATAAACAATATATTTCCATATCACATGAAGTCTGTATCTATCCTTCTAGAATGGTCATTTTTCAGGCAGTACTTTACTTCCTCTAGGCAAACAGACTATTACTGGGTTAATCTAAATGCAATAACATGAAACTTGGCTGACCCAGATTTCTTCAATATCAGTATGCATGCAATTACAATATTCTACAGGTTGAAAAAGACCCAAGGCTCTCAAAAATACATATTTTATCATCCTTTCATCCAAAATGGTATACAATGAGCATGAAAATAAAACAGGGTTATAGCTGACAGCAGTTGATAGCAACCAGATCTTACCTAGACATATAACTTACATATAACATGCTTTAAAGTTTTCTTCAAGACTGAACTTTATTCTGTCACTTCCAGTTACAGGGCTTTTAAACGCTTTCAACAAATTGAAATTATTAATGATTCTTCTTTAGAACTATGTGGTTGCAATATTCCAGTTTTAAATTCTCCATAGTCTATTTAAAATTTTATTCTACTTGTTTTTCAAGATGATAAATAGGGTTTGCAAAATTCCTAGAAAGTGTGTATATACATACATATGTATGCACATATATATGTGTTGTTGTTTAGTTGCTAACTCATGTCTGAGTCTTCTGGGACCCCCATGGACTGCAGTCTGTCAGGCTCCTCTGTCCATGGGATTTCCCAGGCAAGAATACTGGAGTAGCTTTGCCATTTCCTTCTCCAGGGGATCTTCCCGACCCAGGGATGGAAACTGCATCTCCTACGTTGGCAGGCAGATTTTTTAGCACTGAGCCACCTGGGAAGCCCCCACATGTATATATACACACACACATGGACGGAGACATACCTCTAAAATGTTTTTCTCCCATTACTCAGTGAAAAGCGAAGTAAAGCAAAACACAATAAAAATGCCATTTCTATCATGGCCATATGAACCACAGTGTTGCTCAGATCCCAAGGCCCCTGCAGAATGGGAAGTTAGACTCAAATAGTACGGGTGGCACTGTGCAGTTGTGCAAGCTGCACACTGTGCAACTCTAGGGCGTGCAACGGTATCCTGATCTATGTTACTGGTACTCTTTGGGACTTGCACAGTGCACAGCCTCTATAGCTGGATGTGATGGATGACCTTGAAATTAGCTCAGATAACTCTGTTTATCCATTACTCATCTGTACCTCATAGCGCATAGTGAGCTATGAAAAAGAGAAATTTTAGGAGGGAAGTGACCTTTAAATCTATATATATATGTTTTAAATGAAAGAATTGTGCAAAAAACCCCACACCCCCAACCCCAAAACAAAACAATCCAGTTTTTCCCCAGCTCCCCTCTGTCGTGACGGTAAGGGTTTCTTTCCTCCCGCTCCCTCTCGCATCCACCCACCAGGCAGCAGCAGGGTACCTTGCGTGAGTAACTGTAGGTTTCTGACTTCTTCTCGCACCTTCAGCTGGAGCACCTGTTGCAAGATGAGCTGCCGGAGGTTCTCCTGGGCGATCCCCATTCGCTCAAGCTTTTTGTCTGTAAGTCTCAGCAGGGCTCGCCCTGCAGGGTTTCAAGAAATAAAAGGAAAAGCAGATGAACAACGCTGGAAAAGGATTTCCGTCTTCCTCTGGGCTGACCTTGCCCTAACAGAAGTCTCCATCTAAACACAGACACTTTAGAATAGAAGGCCCTCCTTTGTGCCCGCTGACAGAAATGGATAGGCAGGATGGAAAAAAAAATCCACAAATTTAAAAAAGCACTTCAATTTTTATCTAGTTATTGGCAATCCCCGACTGACCCACGTGTTGAGTTAAATAGAACAGCAACATTTTAACCTGGGTATTTGGGTCACGGATTGCAGGTTTCCATAGAAACAATGCTCTCTGTTGGGTGATGGGTTCTGAGGCTCGCCTATAGGAACTCGTGCCACTGATGAGCTGCCTGAAGAGTTAGATGCTCTAACGGTGGTTATAGGGAAACTCCAGCAGTGATTAACCAGGTTACGATAACGCTGTGAAACATGCATTTAATGTTCCAGGTTCCATCTGCAAGCATCCACCTCCCGTGCTGCACCCCACGTGCTGGGCTGGAGTTCCGCCTTTGGCTGGTGGGACCTATGCTGCTGTTGTTTTAGTCTCTAAGCTGAGTCTAGCTCTCTTGCGACCCCATGGACTTAAGCTCCCCAGGCTCCTCTGTCCATAACATTTCCCCAATATTGGAGTGGCTTGCCTTTTCCTTCTCCAGGGCATCTTCCCAACCCAGGGATTGAACTTGCATCTCCAGTACTGGCAGGTGGAATTTTTATCACTGAGCCACCAGGGAAGCCTGGTGGGAGCTATGCCTTAGCTCAATCACTGGTCTAAGGTGAAGGTCCAGCAGGGCTGAGTGTGGGCATCGAAAACACTACAAAACAAGGAGCCTCAGGTGTGGGTGCCCTCAGAAAAGACACCCTGGGCCCTGAGTATCCTGGAATAGTGGTGGTTAGTGTAAGTCACTCAGTCCTGCCTGACTCTTTGAGACCCCATGGCCTGTAGCCCTCCGGCTCCTCTGTCCAAGGGATTCTCCCGGCAAGAATACTGGAGTAGGAAGCCATTCTCTTCTCCAGGGGATCTTCCCAACCCAGGGATCAAACCCAGGTCTTCTGCGTCGCAGGTGGACTCTTAGCCATCTGAGCCACCAGGGCGGCCTGGCACAGATCCCTTTCAACCCCTTTCTTTTCCTGGTGTGGGGGTAGGGTCCTGCATGCTTCCCTTGCTACTGTGATTTCTATCAAGTTCTCCAACTCTCTCCGCTCTGCCTGCCCTGGAGTAAGCACACTTCCCTTGGAGAGTTTGTGTAAGAAATAAAGGGAATGATTATTGCTAAATGCCACAGCACCCCCCTGTGCTCCTCAGCACCCCCAGTCACCAGACTTGCAGGTCTTTTTTCACTTTAACTGATGATGAATAGACACAGTCCACCAGTGATTAAAGGTAAGTCTTTGGGTACACTTTGCTATACACTTCAGGAACTAAATTCTCTACCTCCTTGAAAAAGAAATCCAACAGCCCAAAGGTGGGGTTAATGGGCATTTTTTTTCTGAGGAATAGCGAAACCTAGGTGTCTTCTGCGTAGAGACAGGTGAATGGGGAGAAACGGTTAGGAGCAACCTGTGCTGTTCATGCCTCTCTTTACCTCCCTTTAATCTGTGCTAAATGCATCAGTCAGAGTAAGTTAGGTTCCATGCTGCAGTAACAAGTAGGCCCAAAATATCAGTGGCTACAATGACGTTTATTTCCTGCCTATTCTCATGTCAACCGCAAGTCCATCTATTTTGAAAACTGCTGATCACTGTATCAGAGGAGAAAGAGATGTGCTGGAAGGTCACAGAGCAACAGTGAAATGCTCAGCCTAGAGTTACTGACAAATCTTTGGCCAGAAGTAATCACAGGAACTTTCCCACCCACCAAGGGTCCACACCTGAACTGTGCTTCCATCATGTGCCAGGTAGAAGTTGGGGGAAGAGATACATTTGATGGGGAGAACGGATGAGAACCATACCAGTACTGATTTGGCTCCGGACAGGTGCCTGGCAAGGAAGTGAGTGCAGGAGGTTGTGGAGGTGGGTGGTGGTCTGAAGCTTCAGTAAAATCTGTACGAGGAAGAGGAAGGAGAGGTGGGGGACGGGGAACCTGAGGAAGCTTAGCAAGAGCGGGCAGGTCATAGCAGCCATGAGAAAGGAGGCAAGGGACACACAGACACACACACGCTCTCAAGTAATCGTGTCTGTCTTCTGTAATAGGCAGACTGATGCCCTTTCAGCCAAAGATGTCCACGTCCTCATCTCTGGGACCTGTGAGTTTGTTACTTTATATAACTAAAGGGACACTGCAAATGTGATTTCATTAAGGATCTTGAGATGGTAGAGTATCTGACATTATCCATGTGGGTCCAGTCTAATCATGTGGGTCCTTATAAGTGAAAGAGGGAGACAGGAGAGCCGGAGAGGGGAGAGATGGGATAACAGAAGCAGGCACTGGAGCGCTGCGGCCACGAGCCAAGGAGCCGAGCTTCTACATGGTGGAAAAGGCAAGAGAATGGATTCTTTCCCACACCCTCCAGAAGGAATGTGGCTCCACCTTGATTTCTGCTTCTGAAGACCTATTTTAGACTTATGATCCCTAGAACTCTAAGATAATACATTTGTGTCATTTTAAGTCACTAAATCTGCAGTAATTTTTTACAGTAGCAATTGGCCTTGTGACTGGAACTCAACATGTTTTGGAGAAGTCAACTCATGGCTTTAGATTTCCTTTCCAATTTCTTTCTTAATTTCTGGGCACTGGTGTATTCCAGGGTGGAGAGCTAAGGAGTGGTAAGTCTAAATCCCAGGCTTCTAGGACAGTCCTGCCTTCAAATATTCTGCTATCAGACCTTGGTCTTGAAATTTCATTCAGAAAACACATAAAGGGACTTGGGTATCATTTATGTGGCTAATTGGCCTCCAAATAGCAGGAATCTAGTGCTTTATACAAGCCTTCAACTCAACAATGAATACTGCATTTTTTTTAAGGCAAACTAGGGGACTTTCCTGCTTGTCCAGTGGTTAAGACTCCACTTTCCAGCACAGGGAGCCTGGGCTGGATTCCTGATTGGGAACCTAAGACACAACATGCTACCCAGTGCAGAGGGGGGCACCCCCAACCAGAGAAAAAGGCCGGTTAAAAAATGAAACACACAATGCAGATTATCCAAATCCCTTCCACCAGCAGATTGTAGATATCATCTCCCTTTCTGTTCCTCATTATTTGTGCTCTGGTTTCACAAGCTGGAACATGCTGCTGAGGTACTGGTAGGGCAAATGAGAACTTTGGTCCTGAGAGGCTGGCTGGTCCATCATTAGTGCTAGTAAGTCAAAGGGAGGGTTTTATTCTAGTATGCATGGCTCAGTTTCTTTACAAGCAAAGAAACAAAGATGCTCCCATCTAAGAACCTCCAACTTCAACATTTCCATTAATGCATCTGACATGTCAGAGTGTGGATACAGAAGCCCAATCAGAATGTTGTCTCATCAGTTCTGAATGGGTAAGTTACAAAACTCTTATAATAGTCTGTGCATTTCACACTATGTGGTATGAACAATTATACCTATCAACATTTTACCTCTTACATGCTTGGCTGTTCAAGTTGTTCTATCAAACTCTGAGACCATAAGTGTTCTTGCTGTTGCTATTTTTTTTTATTGTTTCCAATGATAGAAAGGAAAATTGAGAAAAGCTGAAGAATATTTAAAGCATGAGAGTTCTTCCTAATTCTTACTATTATACTTTAGTTGTGCTTTATCATCCTTGGTAAGAAAATAAAAGTCTTAGACTACAGGAGAGAGATTAAGGGAAATCATATAAGAGAATTTCCTGATAAAATATCTTCTGGAAAAGATCATGATATGTATACCAAGGAATTTAGGAACAAAATCTGATTTGCTGACATCCATGGATGGTTTTTACTGAACCATTGAAGTCTGTGGTTCCAAAAACTCTTGACGAGCTTTAGATATTTTACAGGAGCAAATGACTAGGCAGCCTCCTCACCAAGCACCTCCTGCTGATCACAAAATAGAGTGTCTAAACAAGAGTGAGTCATGGGAGTGATAAGGAGTCAACAATCATCAATTATATCTCATTTTTTGGCAATTTATATTGTCCCTTTTTGTTGCTTATCATAAAAATCCAACTGTTAATTTAACAAACATTTTTTGAGCACTGACTGTGTCCTTGTGACTTTGCTATTCACTCTGGGGATAATGAGGAATAAGACAGTCAGGGTCACTCCTGGAGCTTTCAGATTGATATGCAAGGCAAATAACGATCACTGTTTACAGGTGTGTCAATGTTAAGAAAGGGCAAATATGAGAGCCCAGACTGGGTGAGCTAAACTAGTCTTATCAGGGAGCTATCAGTGAGTAGGGTATATTTAACATGGACTTAGGGAGTAAGTAATAAGAGTAAGTAAATCAGACCAAGACCACTGGATAAAGCCAAGATTTTTTAAAGAATCCAATAACCACGTAGATGGGTTTCCCTGGTGGTTCAGTGGTAAAGATTCTGCCTGCCAAGCAGGAGATGCGGGTTTGATCATTGGGTCGGAAAAATCCCCTGGAGAAGGAAATGGCAACCCACTCCAGTATTCTGGCCTATGAAATCCCACAGACAGAGGATCTTGGAGGGCTATAGTCCATGGAGTCTCAAAGAGTTCGACATGACATAGTGACTAAACAGGATCTAGATGAATGAGGAGGCTGCTATTACAGACAGAAATTAGAGGAGTGCTATTATGACCAACCTAGATAGCATATTCAAAAACAGAGATATTTGCCGACTAAGGTCCGTCTAGTCAAGGCTACGAAGAAGGCAATGGCACCACACTCCAGTACTCTTGCCTGGAAAATTCCATGGATGGAGGAGCCTGGAAGGCTGCAGTCCCTGGGGTTGCTGAGGGTCAGACACGACTGAGTGACTTCACTTTCACTTTTCACTTTCATGCATTGGAGAAGGACATGGCAACCCACTCCAGTGTTCTTGCCTGGAGAATCCCAGGGACAGGGAGCCTGGTGGGCTTCCGTCTATGGGGTCGCACAGAGTCAGACAGGACTGACGCGACTTAGCAGCAGCAGCAGCAGTCAAGGCTATGGTTTTTCCAGTGGTCATGTATGGATGTGAGAGTTGGACTGTGAAGAAGGCTGAGCGCCGAAGAATTGACACCTTTGAACTGTGGTGTTGGAGAAGACTCTTGAGAGTCCCTTGGACTGCAAGGAGATCCAACCAGTCCATTCTGAAGGAGATTGGCACTGGGATTTCTTTGGAAGGAATGATGCTAAAGCTGAAACTCCAGTACTTTGGCCACCTCATGCAAAGAGTTGACTCATTGGAAAAGACTCTGATGCTGGGAGGGACTTGGGGGCAGGAGGAGAAGGGGACGACAGAGGATGAGATGGCTGGATGGCATCACGGACTCAATGGACATGAGTCTCAGTGAACTCTGGGAGTTGGTGATGGACAGGGAGGCCTGGCATGTTTCAATTCATGGGTTCACAAAGAGTCGGACATGACTGACTGACTGAACTGAACTGAATTATGCCCTTTCTAGTCCTGTCGTTTCTCACAGAGTGTCTTGACTGACCGCATGGCTCTGTGGTCAGTTACCTACACAGGGAGGAATCAAGGAGTGAGAAGTCTTCTGAGGACCTCCTTGGTGGTCCAGTGGCTAAGACTCTTCATTCTCAGTGCATGGGGCCTGGGTTTGATCCTAGATCAGGCAGGGAACTAGACACCATATGCTACAACTAAGACCTGTCACATCCAAATAAATAGATAGATATTATTTTTAAAGTGGGGGAGAGAGAGAAAAGTCAACCCAATTTCAAAAAGGAAGCATCACCTAAATTTTCTGATACTCCAAACTGGTGCCAAATGGCATTTTGGTGATCCAGATTGTTGGGCCTTTCACAGGCTCAAAGACTGGAGTTGGAAGAAGCTTAAAAGCCTTCATATTGATCATTCTCGTCCCTTTTACCACTTTCCTTTATGAAGTACTTACTGAGCACCATCATATGCCTGACCCTACTCTGGGTATTGGAGCTGCAGGGAAGCTTACCACTCTTGCCCAAGGAAGACAACACACATAAACCTATGTATGAGGGTGGACAGCGCCCCCTATTGGAAGGATGGTGCTATTGCAGTTAAGGTGGTGAGAAACGGGTCTCTCTCAAGAGGTGACCTTGGAACACACAGAAGTGTCGAGGCAAATAGAGGAATGTCAGGAAGGCTGGCGTCACTAGGGCAGAGAAGGCAAGAGAAGTGAACCTAGGAAACGAGGTCCAAGGGAAGGCAGGGGCCAGATCACACAGGGCCTTCCAGGCTTTGGTGAGGTCTCCTGATTTTATACTCAATGGGGACTGAGTAAGGGATGAACTGGGCATAATCTCATTTATGCCAAGACTCCCTTGGGTTACTGCGTGGGGAATGAACTTGGAGTGGGGAGTAAGTGAGGAGCAATGGCAAGAGCTAGCACACGACCAGGGCTGTCAAAACAGGAAGCGGGGATGCCTCACTCTAGGGTGGAGATAAGGACATAGTTTTTCCGGTGGTCATGTATGGATGTGAGAGTGGGACTGTGAAGAAGGCTGAGCGCCAAAGAATTGATGCTTTTGAACTGTGGTGTTGGAGAAGACTTCTGAGAGTCTCTTGGACTGCAAGGAGATCCAACCAGTCCCTTCTAAAGGAGATCAGCCTTGGGCATTCCTTGGAAGAACTGAGGCCGAAGCTGAAACTCCAGTACTTTGGCCACCTCATGCGAAGAGTTGACTCATTGGAAAAGACTCTGATGCTGGGAGGGATTGGGGGCAGGAGGAGAAGGGGACGACTGAGGATGAGATGGCTGGATGGCATCACCAACTCGATGGACATGAGTTTGAGTGAACTCCGGGAGTTGGTGATGGACAGGGAGGCCTAGCGTGCTGCGATTCACTGGATTGCAAAGAGTCAGAACGACTGAGCGACTGAACTGAACTGAACTGAAGAAGCAGTATAATTCTAGGGACTTCCTTGGTGGCCCAGCAGTTAAGACTTCACCTCCTGATGCAAGGGGTGCGGGTTCAGTCCCTGGTTGGGGAGCTAAGATCTCCCAAGCCTCGCAGCCAAAAAAAATCAAAACATAAGACAGAAGCAATATTGTAACAAATTCAACAAAATCTTTTAAAAATGATTTAAAAATTAATTTTAAAAAGAAGTAGAATTTTGAATTAGGATATCTACAAGTGGGGTGTGAAAGAACAGCAGATATCAGAGATGAACTCAGGCTTCAGCCTGAGTCACCAATGGCTGGGGGCGCCCTTTCCGGGCAGGAAGTTGCGTCACTGCCCTCAGAGAGGATGTCCTAAAGGGAGGAAATCATGGTAGTACTAGTGCTATTCTTATTATTAACTATTTTTTTTGAGAGCACTTGGGATTTAGGTGAAGGTGAAGTCGCTCAGTCGTGTCTGACTCTTTGCGACCCCGTGGACTGTAACCTACTAGGCTTCTCCGTCCATGGGGTTCTCCAGGCAAGAATACTGGAGTGGATTGCCATTTCCTTCTCCAGGGGATCTTCCTGACCCAGGGATCGAACGAGAAGTGATGAAAAGTATGGAATTAAACAAAGGAGGACAGTTAAAATATTCTTTCCTACCCACAGTGTTTTCATTCACTCAATACTCTCCTCAGTCCCAAAGCTCTAAGGTGGCTGGGGTCAGGTAAGCTCACACACATTCTAGTGGAATTTAGAGAAATCAGAGGGACCTCTTATGAGCCACGGTCTGTACTGCTGAACCCTAACAGTGGTCTTGGGTGCTAAAACTGGTTCCCAGAACCCCTTGCAGAAGTTCTAGCCAGGAAATATTCCGAGAGGAAGTTCACCCAGCAGAAACGTGGATCTGATGCTCTGCTAGCAATCTTGGAAAATCAGAATTTTGCCCCAGCTGAAGCTTAAGCATTACACAGTTGTGTGGGCTAATACAATGCCAGCTCCATAACAATAAGAATCTTTCCTGTCAGGCTCTCCACGTCACACGTGCCCCAACGTTGCCCTGGGCTGGTACACAGTAACGATCGAGATATATTTATCGAACGGTGTCCTCAGAGTCACTAAATGCATGCTGTCTTCTTTACTCACATACTGATGATCTCAAGGTTGTTAAATTAAGTGCCTTTTCTGCTGCAAGAGTCATTGTTGGATATCAACAATGAGGAATTGAATGTAATAGAGGGAGGTGGTGGCATTTTATTGGGGTCAAACACAGAAACACCTGCCAAGTTGAAAGGCATAGGGAACCTGGGAATAAATGACCACTTCACCTTCCTACAGGCTTGAACATGAAAGTGTTGGTGGCTCAGTCATGTCTGACTCTTTGTGACCCCATGGGCTGTAGCCCAAGTTCTCCAGGCAAGAATACTGGAGTGGGTAGCCATTCCCTTTTCCAGGGAATCTTCCTGACCCGGGGATTGAACCTGGGTCTCCTGCATTGCAGGCAGATTCTTTACTATCTGAGCCACCAGGGAAGCGCTCCTATAGGCTTCACAAAAGACAAATGCCTTTTTCTGCTTTTGAATAAGCACCAAGTGAGACTACAAGCTTTGCTGAGCAGATGGGGAGCAGGAACGGGAAATTGACAGTAGACTTGGGGAGTGGCCTCCTAGTTTCCCATAGTTTCCCTAACACATTACAAATAAAGGGTTCCAAACAATAGAAATTCACTCCTCATAGTTTAGAAGCCAGAGTTAAACTTTGGTGTCACTGGGCTGAAACCAAGATGCTAGCGGGACCACAACCCCCTCTGGAGGCTTTCCCTAATAAGGTAATATTCATAGATTCCAGGGCTTAGGACCTGTGTCTCTGAATGACCATTATTCAGTCTGCTTTAAGTTGGAAGGAATCTCTGAGAGTTCTGAGTATGTAAAGGGTTCATTGTGCTTCCCAGGAGGAAATGAGGCTCAGAGAGAGTACTTGACTAAGACCACACAGGAAATGGGAGGAGACTTGTGTCTAGACACGTGTCTGGTCTGGTGTCTAGATTAGGTGACCCCTATCTTCTGTTCAGAGAACTATAGCAGAAGCCCTGGCTTTCAAAGATGACTGACTATATGTTGCAAGGCCCGATGGGAATTTCAGGGTAAGCAGGAGGGGGCCGAGGATGCGGCTTCAGCTCCGACCCTACTGGAAAGTCCTGATGCACCTGCAAGTGAGCAGGGGATGCCACTTTTCCTGAAGAATGAATGACGGGGCCTCTTTTCTTGCAGAAATAGAGGTCACTGAAGAGCTCCCCAAAGAAACAGGCATTTGTGCACAGGGCTAGCTCCAAATCTGATGCTGATAAAAGTGACACGTAAGGCGGATGCCCCCGGCTCCACCCCAGTCCTGGCTGGGCCAGAGTAACAGAGTGACGGGGGCTGGGCAGACCGCCGGGGACCACAGCCTGAACCCATGCTTCTGCAGCCTCACCTTGACTCCAAAGTCACAATTTCTGGAATAACGATACGATACAAGGAGAGAGAAGCATAAACACAAAAGTATGGGATTATGAGCTAAATGGTGCAGATAAAGGCTCCGGAAAGCACGTGAGTCTTAATTGCCTCAGCTCTACAACAGGGCTAAAAATGACCCTCTTTCAGGAGGTGACTGTGAGGATCAAATGACAAATACCAACACGTGCCCTTTGCCAACTGGACCCACCATGACGATGCCATGTGGGTACTACCTGGGCACTATGGTTCTCTGGCTGCCTGAGGATGCTTCCCCCTGGTTCCTTCCACTCCCCCTCACAATAATAGCAACATTAAACACTGTTCCAAGGGCTTTACATGGATTACCTCATTTTCAACAACTCTCTGAAGATACTATTATTATCCATAATCAATTAAAAGCTACTAAACATAGCTAAAGGTCACATATTTACTAAGCTGCAGATCTAGGAGATAAAAATACGTAGAGGCCATGCTCTTTAACTACCTCCGTAAACTGCCACCCAGGAATTCTTTACATAGCCTGACACTTCTGCCAATTTTCAGGCAGGAAAGGCAAGGGTCAGGAAGTGATTACTGCACCTGAGGACTTAGAGGCAAGCAGTGGGAACACGGGAATAGCCTCACGATGCACTAGGCTGAGATCACCCATCCACTCACCTGGCAGTGGAGAATGACAGGGGAATGAGGGGTCTTTGCGGGGAGCTGTGAAACAGCTTCATCCCTCCTTCCTCATAGGTCTATGTCTGTACCAGGGATTGAACACATCTCATCTTTTGCTTTTGGTGGGGAGGGCTGTTCCTCCTTACCTGGTCGGGCATTTTGTGTGCATGCCAAGTCCCTTCTGTTGTGTCTGACTCTTTGTGACCCTATGGACAGTAGCCCGCCAGGCTCCTCTGTCCATGGGATTCTCCAGGTAAGAATACTGGAGTGGGTTCCCATGCCCTCCTCCAGGGGATTTTTCTGAGCCAGGGATCGAACCCACATCTCTTCTGTCCGCTGCCTTGGCAGACAGGTTCTTTACCACTAGTGCCACCTGGGAAGCCCTTGGGAGGGCTTTCACTAAGTTAGAGAGTCCCTGCAGGACTTTTCAAGTACTGCGTCATTTTCTTGTTATGTTTACCTTCTATTTTCTGATCCCTTCCCACCTCCCATTATGTAAGATAGTTTAAGTCACCTAGCTAGAGCCTGGCTCGATGGAGGCACTGAACTAATTTCTTAAGTTACTGCTGGGTGTGTGACCCAGACAGGGCCAATAACATTTCCTAGAATGATCATGATTTCTAAAGATCATGATTTCTCTGTCTTTCTTAGATTATGGCCCAAGGGGCAAAATAAGCTTAGACTTGCTGTCAGCAGCTGTCTCTACCACCATGCGGAGAGAATATGCTGGAGAATTAAGCCAACAGAGAGAGAAGAGCTGAGAAGAAGAAAGGGAGGTGGTGAGAGCAGAGAAAGAGAGGGAGGTAGATAAGATAACATTATTTGATTTCCTGAATACAGCCCTGCCTGGAGTCAGATATTCCTGGGTTTCTCCTTGATAAAAGTCAATATCGAGGGGGAGAGGGTGGGGAGCAAGCTGACCTCAAGTACCACATGTACTCAAGAGAATCTTGACTTTCAGAGTCAAGCTTATCTGCGATTCTCGGTTGAGCTGCGTCCTGGCCTGCTTATCACCATCTCAAGAAAGCCCATCAGGAGGTAGGTAAGGAAGAATAATCAGAACCTATGGTAACTTATTTTCAAAAAGTTAATTATTGGCAAATTTGGGTATTTTAATTATGATATCTTACAAATTATGTGGAATATACCTTAAGACCAACTGCATACTTCTATATGTTAGATGTACCTGGGTTCACTTCTTTATCCAATTACACCAGAGGTTACGGACTCAAATATTGTCAGGATAACATAACTGTGTGAAGAGGAACCCTCTACGGGACAACTGGGACTAGGTGGATGACAGTGGACATGTCATCTGGCTTCGCCTCTCCCCCCCACCCCCGCCCCCTGCAAATGTGCAATTCTGATACATTTTTGTTATGCTAGAATTCAGACTGAGTGTTGCTACTTCTATTTTTAAGCTAAGAATGGAAAATATAGAAGTCTCATGAAAACTCCTAAATTAAATTTGTCCCCACCTCATATTATAATCCAAACAAATCATATAGATGGGTCATATCTGACACATAAATTGCCACTTTCAATAGCTGACTTTTACCCTTTGTTCCCCCACGTGGTGTTGAAAAAGATTCTTGAGGGTCCCTTAGACAGCAAGGAGATCAAATCAGTCAATCCTAAAAGAAATCAACCCTGAATATTCACTGGAAGGACCGATGCTATAGCCAAAGCTCCAAAACTTTGGCCACCTGATGCAAAGAGCTGACTCACTGGAAAAGACTCTGATCCTGGGAAAGACTGAAGGCAGGAGAGGAAGGGGATGACAGAGGATGAGATGGTTGGATGGCATCACTGACTCGATGGACATGTGTTTGAGCAAACTCCAGGGGATGGTGAAGGACAAGAAGCCAGGGGTGTTGCAGTTCATGGGGCTGCAAACAGTCGGACATGAGTGAGCAACTGAACAAGGGCAACAGGCCCCACATCCCCCCACCGGCAGTGGAAAGGGAGTCAGGCAGCCCTGCCTCCAGGATTTCAGCTGAGTTCAGGGTCTGAGATTCCACTCTGTGGGACCTATCCAGGAGAAATATCAATAACTTCAGATATGCAGATGACACCACCCTGATGGCAGAAAGTGAAGAGGAGCTAAAAAGCCTCTTGATGAAAGTGAAAGAGGAGAATGAAAAAGTTGGCTTAAAGCTCAACATTCAGAAAATGAAGATCATGGCATCCAGTCCCATCACTTCA